>JAECUM010009728.1:0-117809 GCA_016617855.1 Megalonaias nervosa | reverse complement strand
GTCACAGGAGAGAAGGAGAACATTGAACCTCAAACGGTAACGGTACTCTTAGACATTTTGGCAGAGTTAAGAAGTCTGAAACAAATGTATCAGACTTCTTTATTACGACCCAAGAGAAAAAGACCTTCCCGAGCCAAACAGACCAACCCGGTTACTACGCCTGAGATACCAGCCCTAGTGATGTCTACCAAATCATCGACAGGAGCAAGTCCAGAAGTTGGCCTTGACCGTGGCAAAGGCTTAAGAAAGGTAAAGCTGATTGCTTCTCGTTCCTGAGTTTTTTTGTTGTTTTTTTTTTAAAACAAAACAAACACCCAATGGTCCTTTTCAGGGCCACCCACTTCTTTCGAAAAGAGTTAATATTCATTTTGCCAAAATCAATTAAAACTCAAAATCCCTTTTTTATCGGTATGATGTACGTGTGGAAGTGCGTGAGTGTAGACCCTTATTCTAAAAAATCAAAACCATGAGACACTTACGTTTTTTAGGCTGGTCAGTTCTGATAGACATTTTAGAATCCAATGTCACAACACAACACTTTTTTAAAAAGTTCATAGACTTCTTCTGTGTCTTTTTTCTTCACTCTCTCTGTTTCTTGAATTTTTTCACTTTCACAGGTTTTTCCTCTTCTTCCTCACTTTTATTCGCCTTCTTTTCTTCTCTGTCTTCTCTTTCTGAACGTGTCGGGGTTCTTCCTTTGCCGAGGTCACCTCTTCTTCTTCCTCCTGTTCCTGTTCTTTCTTAGGGCAGTCTGAAGACCAATGCCCTTTCTCTTGACAATGATAACAGGTATCCTGACTTTTGTCTCTTTTGACACTGGTCTTGCGTTTTTGACGGTCAGGACGTTCTGTAGCCCAATTCCCTTTCTCCTGACAGATATAGCAAGTATCTTGACTTTTATCTCGAAGGGAGGGGGAGTAGTCCGTCGGCTTGTCTGAAGAAAACTTTCTTATGACATCTCGCAAAGCTTTGATCAGAAGTTTGATTTGTGTGGGTTCTTCCATCGTGCTGGTCAGCTTGAGAGTGAAATGAATACTGAGAGGGAAGGCACCAGTCCTTTATATGTACACTGGACTGACATAGATATATAGGGGTCCATGGCGTTTCAAATGTAGTCATTTGACTTTTTGCAGTCAAGATGAAACGATCACATCATTTCGTGGAGAAAGGAGAAGAAAGTAAGAGTCAGAAACTTGATTTATCGCCTTGCACAGTAGCTGAAGTCTTGGCTCAAATTCATGCCAGTGATTTTGAAGATGACATGAGTGAACCAGAATCAAGACCCAGAGATTCTATTCCAAACCAAAGTCCACCATTACCACTAGTAAACCCCGAAAAGTACTACCACATTCGAGAGACGGAAAACGCTCCTCTAGAAAATTTAGAACCACAGCCTACACGTACACAGTGAAGTTTAAAGATTTCAAGTCCGACGTACCCTTGGAGAAAGCAAAAGGGTTCATCACCGATGTGTGGGAATCTTTGTTAACCACACTGAAACAGCAATGTTAAGCTAAAGAAGACGATCGCTTGAGACTTTCCATTCATCACGACAGTTTGGATCGAGTTTTAACAGCGCAGCAGAATTGTCACCTTCCAAAGTCAACAACAAAATTCAACACGTGTAACAATCCTACGACACGTTTCACATCACCGACGGAAAAGCGACACTGTTCATGACCCACGTGTCTCTTTCCCAAGGGACTGGACAACGCAAAAAGGTATTCTTGGTGGACGACCTTCGCAGCATCAAGCGCAGCATCGTTCAGATTAACAATCCTCAAGACAAGATGTGTTTAGTCCGTGCCATTGTGGTGGGACGAACATATGCCGACAAGAACGACACGACAGAATGGAAAAGAGCCTGGAAAACTATTCAACGATCGGATCGAACCAAACAACGAAGAGAAGCAGAACTCCTGTTACAGCAAGTGGGGATATCCAAAGACACCGCTTGTGGCATTCCTGAAATGCAAAATTGCAAGACGTCTTGGCTCCACGTTACACCTTGAAAGTGCACCCTCAAGAAGTGCGCGGACCTCTGTTGTTTCGAAGCAAAGATTTCAAAGACGGAAAATACATTCACGTCTATCATCACGATGAACATTTTGATGCCATTACCAGTATCACTGGATTCCTGTCATACATATATTACTATGAGAAATGTGACTATGGCTATAACAATCGAGAGCAACACAAGCTATGTGGCTCGCAATGCTCAGGATGTTTAGCCTCTAAGCCCTGTCTTGACAACGGAAAAGAACAAGTGCATTGCCCAGCTTGTCAGCGCACGTTTGTCAGCCCTGCCTGTTACCAACAACATCTAAAGTCGCAAGGCTCACAGAAGAAATGTGCTTGCCACCTCCTGAGATTGTGCCCTACTTGTGGACAAGGCATACGTACCAACACTGCCAAGGCGCACGTATGTTTAGGAAATAAACTATGTCACATTTTTCGCCAAATCGTGGACTTGGAACACGAATGCTACATTCAGAAATACCATTCCAAATACGAAGAGGAAGAAGATGACCAGAAGAAAGGCAATTTCATTTTTTTCGATTTCGAATGTATGCAAAAGACTGGCATATACATTCCTAATTTCTGCGTGCGAGAAGTGCATGCAAGAGCCTGTCTTTAGTCATTGCCCTCACTGAAACAAGATTCCTGGTGGACGTGAAAAAATCTTTCGGGGACCAAACACACTAACCAATTTTACCCAATGGATCTTAGACCCTATCGAGCAGACGTGGAGCCAAGAAGACATCGAACATTACGGAGATTGTCGTCGCTATGCCACGGTGACGGCTCACAATCTCTCGGGATACGATGGGCAATTTTTTCCTACTATACGGAACAAGGCACCGAACATCCTAAAGTGACTTTGAACGGAGCCAAAATCATTTCCATGCAAGTGGGACAAGTGCAGTTTACAAATTCGATGAGTTACTTGGCCATGCCTTTGAGTCGCATGCCTAAAACGTTTGGAATGACAGAAATGGCCAAAGGTTATTTCCGCACTTTTTCAATACCGAAGCCAATCAACACGCCGTTCTACCCCATTTGCCTGAGGCTCACTACTACGACCCCGACAACATGCGTACCGAACAACGAAAAGCTTTCTACGCTTGGTACCACACTCACGCCTCGGACCCCTTCGACTTTCAGGAAGAAATGTTAAAATATTGTCGTTCCGACGTGGACATTTTACGGAGTTGCTGTGGAAAATTTCGAGGACTGTTCGTGGAACACGAAAGGATCGATCCTTTGAAAGAAGACTGCACCATTGACAAAGCGTGTTCCTTAGTGTACCGTCAACGATTCATGCCCGAAAACACCTTGGCTTTCATAAGCCCTCAAACGACGAACTTCGTCAACCGTCAATAGTCGGCCAAAGCCCTACGCTGGTTACATTATTTGTGTTACAAGGAAGACAAATGGATCCAACATGCCCTCAATGGAGGAGGCGAAAATGCCATCAGAAGGTATTCAGTGGATGGCTGGGACTTAGAAAACCCCAAGATCCTGTATGAGTTTATCGAGTACTTATTTTACGGATGTTCCATCTGCTACCCTCAACGTGGCACTAAAAAGCAGTTTTTACAACGGACCATGGAAGACTTGTACCAGGCCACTTGTCAGCGGCGCTTGAAGTTAGAAGAGCAAGGATACCAAGTGGTAGAAATGTGGGAACCCGAGTACGATCACGGTTTGAAAACCGATCCCGAGTTTAAGCGCATCGCGGAAAGTTACAAGCTGGTGGATCCTCTGAACCCGTGTGACAGTTTATACGGAGGACGGATTAATGCCACTTGTTTCCTGTACCACTCCAACGAGGAGAAAGGAGAAGAAATCAAATACTTGAACGTGTGCTCGCTGTATCCTTACATGTGCAAATATTGTCACTTTTCCGCAGGGCACCCGCAATTGCTGACGGAACACATCGACGTGGACAACATTCGACAATACGAAGGATTGATCAAGTGCAAAGTCTTGCCATGCACGAACTTGTACCATCTCGTTTTACCTCACCATTGCCAAGGAAAACTGATGTTTCCCTTGTGTCGTACTTGTGCCGAAACGTGCAACCAAGACTAACCTTGTCAGAACAGTCTGAAAGAACGCGTCTTGATGGGAACGTGGGTCAGCGTGGAATTGTTCAAAGCTCTTGACCTGGTATACCAACTGTTAGAAGTGTACCAAATTTACCACTTTCCCAAGACAGAAAAATACCACAAGGGGGACGAGACTCAAAAAGGCATTTTCGCAGACTACGTGAATGCCTTTTTAAAACTGAAACAAGAAGCCAGCGGCTATCCTTCCTGGTGCCACACTCCCGAAGACCAAAAGAAATTCAAAGAGAAATACTGGGAGCTGGAAGGCATCACTTTAGACCACGTCGAGAAAAACGAAGGAAAGCGATCGTTTGCCAAAGTTATGTTAAATTGTTTGTGGGGCAAAATGGAACAACGACCGTGTTCACCCAAGACGGAGTATTTGACAGAACCTTCCCGCTACTTCCAGATGATTCACGACAAAACCAAATACATGAAAGACGTGGATTTCGTTCGTGAGGACTTGATCTTAGTCAATTACGAAGAAGAACTGGACTTTGTAGAAGCCGACGAATTTGGAAATGTCATCATTGCGGCTTACGTGACTGCCCAAGCTCGCTTAAAACTGTACGAAGCTTTAGAACTGTTAGGAGATCGTGTGCTGTATTGTGACACGGACAGTTGCATCTACATCGATTGCCTGGGTCAACCTCACCCTGTCATCGAAGGAGACCGTTTAGGAGCCTGGACGGACGAGCATCCCAACGACAAGATTCTAAGTTTTGCAAGTGGCGGTCCCAAAAATTACGGCTACGAATACCGTGACCAACAAGGAGAAGTGCACACGGAGTGTAAAGTGAAAGGATTGACTCTCAATTATCGCACCAGTCAGTTGGTGAACTTTGGCGTCTTGAAAGAAGCCTTGCAGTCTGGAGAGGATGGAAATTTTAAAGTGACCACCCACGAACCTCACAAGACTGTACGTTTACCCGCACGCCAAATCGTCAGTCGGACCTTGGAAAAAGTGTATCAAATCGTGTACCAAAAGAGAGTTCGACTTCCCAACCACTTCGCTTTACCGTACTGTCACGCTGGTATAAACAAAACGGTTCCAAGATGATAGTCATCAACAAGAAGGATGACTTCGACACATCAATAATCGAGTGAGAAACCCGCAGAGAACTCCAAGTTCAAACCATACCATTTTCCTGTCTTCTTGTCTGACTATTGTAATTGTGCCAGTCGATTGGAAACGTTTAAAAAATGGCACTTGGATAGGGAAGGATTACCTACTGCGAATGTTTTAGCTAGAATAGGATTTGTCTACTTGGGACCTGAGACTGGATTGGGATACGAAGTACAGTGTTTCAGTTGTGGCCTGAGGTTGCGTATGGATCGATGTATCTATAAAGATTCAGCTATTCTGGAACATACTCAATGATCTCCGCACTGTGCTTACCTTTCTATAGTCTTTCCACCCATCACACTACAGTTCAGGCATGACGGTACCTTGGAGAAGGTAGTACCGTTGTCCAAGAAGAAAAAATAGGAAGACTTCCCAAACTAGTCATAAAAAAGGAACGATGTACAAACTCGAGACTTTATTACGCTAGTATAAAAAGGGACAACGTCCAAGACCAATAGTTCATTGTAACTACTAGCACCAAGCGAGAAAGATGAATCCTTTCAGAGAAGTACAATTCAAGTTCAATGATGCTCAAGTGGAGTGCGATGCTGTTCCTTGCGATTGCAGGGATGCCGTACGCTGTGACCTCAGTGATTCAGTACCACATTATTTGAACTTTGCTCTGACTACTACTATTACCAATCCTACCATGGAAAGCGATGCTGTGCGTGTCAAACCTGACGGATGCGAAAGCGATGCCACTCGTTATCGATCTCCTTTTCATTTTACTGGTTTTCATGGTGGATCTCACCATTATGAAACCATGCGGCTACCACCCTACGGATGTCATCCAAAACTGAGCAAACTCCTATGGATTTCACTGTACCCTCATCGAAATGAACCAGTGAAAGACGAATATTCGTTCCCTGTGCGATTGCCTGAATACTGAGACTTTGAGAGTCGATTCCAAACTTTCCGATGAAAATGGCCAAAATATCTGGGAGGACCTAACCCCGAAGAATTAGCTAGAGCAGGATATATCTACTTCGGCGAAGGGGATAAAGTCAAGTGCTTCAGTTGCGGTGTGTCACTTTACGAGTGGGAACAGAAAGATTCCGCTTACCTGGAACATGCTCGATGGTCTCCGGATTGTCACTACCTATCTTTAGTGGGAACTCGTCATTGAAGTGGCATACCATGTTGTTTAAGAAACCTGCTTGGCTAGGAGTCAAACGTTGGACAACACCTAGACAAGTATAAACCCCATTTTAAAAATAATTTTCAAACATTACCAAACGAATTGCAAGAGAAGATATACAAGGACATTTGCCTGGGACTTGCCAGAGCAAAATCTCAATGGATGACTGAGGAACTTTTATGTCGAGAAATTCACAAAAGGAAATTGACAAAGTCAACAAACAAGTCAGATCTCTCTGGATCAAGTGTGTGTTCTTCCGAATATTCCGCTTTAGACCATTTACATTAGAAGATATTAATGTCATTCTTGACCGTTTCCTGGAATGGCAGTGGCCAGAAATTACCCACTACATTCATTACTTTCGCTCTAGGAGAAGTGTTTGATTGACTTGGTCATGGATACTTTACAAGGGAACATTCGTGATTTGCCTGTGGAGTTGAGAGAACGCATTTACCGAGAGTTGGTCAAAATACAAGTGAAATGCAAACGACAATTGCATCCGTTACGTCACCGATGTTGGAAGCACTGGTACCTGAATGGTATAAGAGGACTGATCCATTTCAAAGCGTTCCATTGGTCAGACAGTGATGAATTGCGTGAAATTCATAAAGTTTTGGATGCCACTCATTCAGCTTACAAGGTGACTCTAATACGCCGAATTTCAACGGACGAGTTAGAGGATTACCAAATCTTTTACACAACGTTAACTTAATTCAAGAGGAAACTTCTGTGCGACGTGTGGTGTGTGAGTTAGTGACTAAATATTTTTGGTGCGGTACTGAAATAAAACCGATGCTGTTCAAAAAGTGCACTTATTACCTTACACCAAAGAGGGTGTAAAAACAGACTGCCATTAATCGTGATTCAACAGATTCCGTGGAAGGAAATCAATGACAATATTCAAACGGTGGAGGATTACTATCTCATTTTAAGAGAACTGTGTCCATTCAATTCGGGTCGACGTGTGGTGTGTGTCTTAGTGACTTGCTTTCTGGGATTTCGTTTACCGGCCGATTCCTTGTGGACTCTATACGAGCAGTACATGCCACTCAAAAATGGATGAAAGTGCTCCCTTTAAACGTACACGAGAGACTCATTCTGCTCAAAGCTTTGCACTTTCATCTCGATACATCTCGACCTCTACAGGAAAGAAAGATTCGTCAACTTTTAAGTACTGAAGATGTGTACGATGATGTGTGTGTAGCTTGTGATTTACACCCTTACTGGAAAGATGTACGTAACTGGACAAGTTGGGGTTTCGAGGCTTGGACAAAAGAAGTGGCACACTATGCCCAAAATTTGTCATCCTAAATGATTAAAACGTTCAGTGAAAAAAGTAACCTTTAAACCTGTGTTAGTGACAGTGCCAGAAGAAAAAGAAGAACCACTCCCTTCAGGACAGGACAGGACCGTCATCGACATCCCCGAAGGACCATTCCGGGGAGACACTTGTGTGACTGTGCCAAGGAGTGTAGAGACTCCAAGAACATTACACACTGTCCCTACGATTCCACATCTTGATCACCCAAAATGTTGTACAGAGACTTGTTTATATTCCACTTTGATCGTTTTGATGTGTCTTTTACTCATGTACTTAACCATTTGGCTTTTATATATTTTTGTATTTCGTGTTGTTGACAATTAAAGATGGCAACAAACGTGCCCTCAAAAAAGTGTAAAAACTCTTGTCTTGTCTGTCTTCGTGTCAAAAGTGACATTCCTTTCACTACTACTATGGCTACCTCTACTGTCTCTGCTCCCTCTTCCTCCACTTTCAAAGTCATTGACGAACACGTAGATCGGACTAGTTGGGAGGCTTTGTATCTTCGCCATCCCTTTAACATGCTCATTGCCGGACCTAGCGGTTCAGGCAAAACCGAATTTGTCAAACGTTTGATCGAACATAAACATCATTTGATCGATTGTCCACCTCAACGAATCGTGTGGTGTTACAAAGAGTGGCAATCGGCGTACAGCCTTCTGCGAGAAAGTCAAGGTGATTCCATCGTCTTTGTGGAAGGCATTCCTGGCGAGGACGACGGAATCGTGTCTGACCCTAGTCAAACTCATTTGGTTATTTTTGACGACATGTTAGGAGAAGACGAAGAAGAAATTAAACTCTGGTTTACACGCAAAGGGCATCATCGTAATGCCAGTGTCATTTACATCACTCAAAATTTGTTTCAACAAAGTAAAGCCCATCGTACCATCAGTCTCAATGCTCATTACGTGGTGTTGTTTAAAAGCCCTAGAGATAAATCGCAAGTACAAGTCTTAGCCAAACAGTTAGGAACGCCATGGCTGACAAATGCGTACGACGATGCCACTCAAACCCCACACGCTTATTTACTCGTCGATTTAAAACCCACCACTCCCGATTATTTGCGATTTCGTACCCATCTGTTTCACTCCTGGTGCCAAGACGGAGGACCTATCGTGTACACGTCCCCGTCGTCGACTTAATCACCCCAAAAAATCTATAAAAACCTCAGTCCCTTGGACTCTGTCTCACACATTGTCAACATGACGTCCCTTCAGTCTCATCTTCCCATTAAATTGATTCGTGCCTTGTACGGCATCAGTCGCGAAAAAAATCCACAAATACGCGCTCGTGTCTTAGAAGCTAGTCTCAAAGAAGTCTTACGATGGTTTATGGTGACAGCACGTCAATTACTGCAAGGCATCATTCAGATTCCACATCAAACCAAACGTTTTTTTTGAGAGAAACAAAGGCGCCTTGACGCAACTAGCCGATCCTCGCATCGACACTCAAACCAAAAAGCAAATCATTTTGAAACCTGGAGGTAACGGGTCTCTAACAGATGTCATCATTCGCTCCCTCTTAAAATCGGATCCCAATGCTCCCAAAGTCCTACCCAAGAAAAGAGCCACTCCCCAACGTACCCTGAAGAAAACGAAAAAGATCAGCAGTCTCAAGACCAGGTCACAGCCTCAACAAAAGAAAAAGAAAAGCCCACAGAAAACAGCTTCTACCAGCAAGAGAGCTACTGCCGCCAGGACGCAACCTTACATTCGCAAACCACGACCTGCCACAACGGTGACTGCGTCTCCAGTAGCCTCAGGTTCTTCCACTTCTCCATTGCTGGTGATGCCTGCCAAACCCGATTTGACACGTGTCTTTCCTAATTTGATGAAACATTGGATACCTGCGTCTCCAAAAACTTCTCCTTCAGCGGTGACACCCTCTTCCTCTTTAGCGGCAGTAGCCGCTGTTCACAAAGTACCTGCCCCCAAAATCAAAGTCCAAGAGAGATCGGGCGTGTTAAAGAGTTTACTGGATTTGTCCAAGAAAGAACTGTCCCGATTGAGTCCGTTGCGAACCCCTCCACGACGTGTGATGCCTGCCATGAAAATGATACGACGAGCCGACAATCAGTGGCGACGCATTCCAGTATAAAAAAAGACCTGAGGCAAACGATAGGGATCAGTGTTTTGTGCTCCTGAACGCCCAAAGATGTCTCCTCCTAGAAGTGCACACCGTCACCACCGTCGTTGTTCTGTCCAAAAAGGAAAAGGAAAAAGAAAAGGACAGTCTCGTCATCCGAAAAAACGCATCGCCAAGCATCGACGTCATCCTCTGAAAAGACACACTCGTCCAAAGGAAAGGAGAAGCCACCAAAGGGGAGGTATCTTTGGCCCTTTATTTCAAATGGAAAAGTTAGTAGATAATTTTGCCACAGAGTTAAAGGACAAGCTCCAAAAGAAACAATAAGATAAAAGGATGCATGTCGAGTCATGGACTTCAGTGTATTTTGTGCACCAAAAGATGTTCCCTCATCGTCGTTCTCCTGTCCAGAAAGGAAAAAGAAAAAGACAGTCTCGTCATCCAAAAAAGCGCTTAGCCAAACATCAACGTCACCCCCCCCAAAACCCCCACCCCCACTCGTCCAAAGAAAAAGAGGAGCCACCAAAGAGGAGGATTCTTTGGAGATTTTGGAAAACACATCGTCACCTTTATCACGAAGCGATAGTCCCAGAAAAAGGATAAAAGGCCGTGTGACAAGTAATCGACGTTAGTGTACTTTTGGTGTGTGCCACGGAACCAACGAACCAACCAAGAAAGATGTCACCCCCCAAAAGACATTCCTCTTCTACCCCCAAAGGAAAGAAAAGGAAAGGACTGCCACCTCGTTTAGTCAAACATTGGGACATGTTGTCCGTCCTGTCCAAAGCTTCTCCACCCATGCAAAAAAACCTCATTCAAACCGCCTCCAAAGACGTCATTGATACCGTGAGATAATGTTGTCTGAATGTCTTGAAAAGAACGATACCTTTGACTAAACACAAGAAAAAATGCTTTGCCAAACATCGACACGTTCCTCGCCAAATGTTCCAAAAGAAAATACCCATTCGTCAAAAGAAAATGATGTTTGTGCAACGCGGAGGAATTTTTCCCCTGTTAGGACTTCTTACCGATGTAATAGCGAAACCTGTGTTGGGTATGTTGGGAAGAGTTTTACCCGCCATAGCTCCAATGTAAAAGGGTCAAGAAGATAAAAGGGACCTCTGGAGTCAAAAGATCTCAGAGGTGATCTTTGAAATCTAATGGAAGTACGAAAACTGGCATTAGTGCCTTACAAACGATGGATGGAATACCATCGTTGGCAAGAACAACGGACCCCACATTTACCTCCCAATCCTCATTTGACCGAGATGTCCCAGTTACAACACGAATTGCAATCGTTGATGGATCGCAGCGATTTGTCAGAAACGGAAAAATCGCAACGGTACGGTCAGTTGTTGCAACGACTGCAACTCTTTCACCAGAAAGCTTTAGACGAAACAGCTCTACCCACTCTGAAAGATTTTAAGACCCTGATGAAAAGTTCACCACCAACCCTATCGGTCAAGACAGAAGCAGCCCCACGGATCTCTGAGGACGAAGAGGCAAGAGAAGTCTTTCAAACACCGTCAGCAGCTCCCATCCCTAGTAAGATTTCAGCGACTTTGTTGACCCGTTTCCCTACACCCCAACGAGAAGAACTTAAAGCTTGGGTTAAAAAGATGATGTCCACTCCACCTTCGACAGAAGTCAAAAAGAAAGAAGGGAAACCAGAAGTAAAAAAGAAAAGAAGACCAAAGACATTCCAGTACCGCCACCACCACCACCACCACCACCACCACCACCATCACCACTACCTTCGACTTCTACTCCCGTGGCACATCGGACACGTAAAGCCGTTTCTAAACCACACCCTCGTCCCATTCAGAGTACCATCAGCGAAGAGTGGATCACTTATTAAAAAAATGGAGAAGGTGTTAGCCAGCATTTACTACGATTCATCCCATCCTGCAGGTTACGGAGGAGTTCAGAAATTGTATCGTGCTGCCAAAACTCGACTGAAAAGTGTCCGTTTACCTCATGTGCAACGCTGGTTACAAGAACAAGCCACGTACACCTTACACAAGCCCATTCGACGAAAATTTTCCAGAAGTCGCACCCGAATGGAGGGTATCGATCATCAATAGCAAGCCGATTTAGCCGATGTCTCTCATTTGGCCACCTACAATCGTAGCTACAAATGTTTGTTTTGTGTCATCGACGTCTTTTTCAAATTTGCTTGGGTCGTGCCATTGACTTCCAAATCGAGCAGTGAGTTAGTGCGAGCACTCAAATTGGTGTTAAAACAAAGCGGGTGTCACCCTCTTCGACGGCAAACCGACAAAGGCACCGAATTTCTGAACCAAGCTTTCCAAAAAGAATTGAAGAAACGTGACATTCATTTTTTCACCACCGAAAATCCCGAAACCAAAGCCTGCATCGTGGAACGTTTTCAATGCACCTTGGAAGAACGCATGTTGAAATATTTTACGCATCAACACACTCTCAAGCACATCGACGTCTTGCCACACCTAGTCCAGTCGTACAACCAATTTTACCGTTGGACGTGCCCCCCCCCCCCGAAATGACTCCCGACAACGAAGTGACCGTCTTCGAGCGCCTGTTTGGTACGTCCTCGACAGTGACTGTCCCCAAGAAAGGTGGAGTGTTGGCAGAAGGAGATTGAGTGCGCATTGGCAAAACCAAACGCACTTTCGACAAAGGTTACTTACCCAACTGGACCACCGAATTGTTTCGTGTCACTGAACGTGTCCATGGCCGTTATCCTCCTTTCTATAAATTGGAAGACATGAACGGGGAAGTGTTAAAAGGACAGTTTTACTTGCCCGAGTTACAACGTGTCACCAAAAGAGAAGACGACGTGTACGAGATCGAAAGCATTCCCGATCGAAGAACCCGAAAACTGGGAAAACGACGTGTCAAAGCAGTAAAAGTACGTTGGAAAGGATATCCTCCCAGTTTTGATTCTTGGATCGACGCTTCGCAAATCATCGACTATAAAAAGAAGTGACCATCGTGCCATTCAACACAGCCTCAGCTACCTCGGTAACCACTCCTTCCCCCAGTTCTTCTCTGCAAGATCTACAAAAGCAACCCTTGTGGGTGTGGTGTGGAGAACGTGTGCCTAAAACGAAAATCGTCTTTTTCTGCCAAATCATTGTGGTGTACTGTGTCATCGGTGCTGCCATTGCCAATTTGAGTTTGCAACAAGGAGACAAACAATTGTGGACCATTTTACTCAGCAGTTGCATCGGTTACCTTCTTCCCAATCTGTCTCTGAAATATTCCTCTAAGGGGAACAACAACGGGAGTCTTGCGTCCAACGTCAGTCCACCTTCCAACAGTCACCATAACAATCCTCTTATAGACACTCCTCTGACTTGCAGCGACCCCTCGGACACTATAACTCTGGAATTATGAACAACCAGTTTTACTTAACGTTACCCAGTGACAGTTCCATGGAGGTGTTTCCCAATAAAACCTTATGCTGTTACACGGCCAAATTACCTCAGGCCATCCAATTGGATCACGAAGCCCATTGGGAAATGGCTTTAGTGGAATGATTCACCCTAGACAAATCAAAAACATTGTCAAAATTCAAAGCACTTTTACGGTAGAAGTTCATGACAAGCAAGTGCAACAACACTTGGATGAACACACCAGTGTAGGTGACTCTATGAAATCACAAGATCCCAAAACTAGACGGACCACTTATCGGTTTAAATTTCCCTCTAGCTATTATTTTAGTGGTCAACATTTGGTGAACGCCATTGCTGACGGGCTCAATACCGTGTTTGGTAACGTCTTGGCGAAAACCAGAAAAGGTGTCACGATCGAATATTACAAAATAGCTCTTCGCCTACTAATCAAATTTTCAGAGGACAAAGTGTTGGCCATTACATTTTGTCCTGAATTGTTTGACATTTTGGGTGGAGACCCCAAGTATATCAAGATTAGAAACTAAATACCAGCCGTGACCAGTAACTCGGATTTTGCAAAATATTTTAGAAACCCTGTAGAAATGAACCAAGGACTGAATTTGATCTTTGTGAACTTCGATGTGGCGGAGTACAACGTGGTGGGACACACCTCTGTACCGTTACTGCTTGTCATTCCTTTCAAAGTGGATTCTGCCACGAAAGCTGACAAGGAAGGTGGAAACACCTATCACGTTCACCGCGAATTTGTACATCCTCACTATTTGCCCGTCAGTAAGTCGTATTTCGATACTGTGAACATTACTATAAAAGGAGATCTAGGACAAAATATTTCATTCACCAAAAATCACAGTGAAACTCAATTTTCGAAAACGATTACTCTAACCCCTTGTCAGTTATGTATCCTGTGTACCAAGGAGCCGCTCGACAGCGAGGACATGGTTTAGGACATATGCTAAAATCAACCTTTCGTTCGGTGGCTCCCGTTTTGAAACCGATGGCGACACGGGGATTACACGCCTTGAAAGATGTGGCGCAGACGCAACGTAAAGAATTTCTCCAAAATGTCATCATTGACAAAGAAATCCCCAAGGAAGCTTTCTTCAGAGCAGGGAAAAATGTCTTGCTTCAAACGGGCAAAGACATTTTTAGCCGACGAGAAACTCCTATAAATGCCCTGAGCGCTGCCGAGTCAGGCATTACTGCTTCCCTGACGCCACAGGAAGGACAAGGCAGAAAAAGACGACGAAAACACCCCTTCAGAGGACTTCACACCCCTAGAGCTAGAAAGACTAAGAAAAACCGTCCGAGAGTTAGATGTTTTTGATTATTAAAAGATCACAGAGAGAAAGAAAGAAAATGATGCACCGAGAGTCTTGCGCCTGTTCCAAGTCGGAACTGGATCTGTTTGCCATGTCACCCACCACGATGAGGATGCAAGAATCCCAATGGGTCGAATTTCATCCCGTCTCCTCTTTGACGGAGTCAGCTCCCATCGAGTTTGAAATCAAAGGACAACCCGAAGATTGCATAGATCTGAATAGCAGTTACTTGTATCTGAAACTGAAAGTGATCAAAACCGACAACACCAATCCGGGAGCCGATGCCAGAGTAGCTCCCGTCAACAATTTCATGCATTCCTTGTTCAGTGAAGTGGATACTTGAATAACAAACTTGTCAGCAGTAGCATGGATACTTACCCTTACCTGGAAAATCTCTTGACGTACGGAAAAGAGGCCAAGAACACTCATCTGGATGCTTGCGTGGTATGGAAACCTGACATAGCAGGTGAGGACACGTTTAACGACACAGCCCTGACAGCAGATGACAATCCTCACAATGTGGGTTTTAACGACCGTCGAAAGAAAATCCTGCAAGGTCGTAGTTTAGAACTGATGGATCGTTTGCATTTGGACATGTGGTTGCAAGACAAGTATTTGCTCAACGGAGTGGATATTCGCCTGAGACTAAATCTCAGCAGTGTCGCTTTCCATTTGATGGCTCATGCCAACGAGTACAAAACCATCATCCAAGAAGCCAGACTTTACGTGCGTCGCGTAGAAGTGTTACCTAAAGCGGGAAACGACATCAGTCACACATTGAGCAGAACGACCGCCGAGTATCCGATACGACGTGTAGAAGTGAAAACGTTTACCATTGCTGCTGAACTCCAATCTAAGATCGAAGATCATCTGTAATGCAGCCCTCAACGGAGCCCACGATCAAAATCCTTTCCAGTTTAAGCACTACAGAGTGTCCAAGATCGAAGTCAGTCACGATGGCAAGACCTTGTGTACCAGACCCTTCGAACCTAACTTTGCCCAGAAGAATTACTTGAGATCGTACTTGTCCCTCTACGAAGCTACCGGACAACTAGGAACCAACACCAGTCATGGTATTTCGTACGAAGTTTATGTAGGAGGTTACACTTTGTGGGCCTTTGATTTCACTCCAGACCAAGGCAGCGACGAGGGACATTTCCACCCTATAAAATCCGGTCAACTGCGTGTGGAACTTCAGTTTGCAGAAGCTCTCGCCGAGACGGTGAACATCATCTTGTATGCCGAATTCGATAATACCATAGAAATCAACAGTTTGAGAGAAGTCATTCTAGACTATTAGAAACTATGGAAGACACTTATCCCTCTTTGAACGGTAGAGAATCTTTGGAAATGGAATGGGAGGATACCGTGAAAGCAGAACCCGAAGACCAAGACGAAGAGGACGTAGTGGTCACGTCCAGATGGCCAGAACAAGAACAACATTTAGTGTCCTGTTTTGCCAAACACCTGGCGGATAAAATTACGGAATTCATCAAGAAAGATTGCTATGTATGTCAAAACGATCATCCCAGTCAAATTCAACACTATAAATGTCTGATGATGAGTCAAGAAGAAAAATTGAGGAGTATCTGGAGGACGTTTGGAGTCTCATCTCAGAAGAAGTAGTGTTACATGAATGATATAAAGGCTTGCGTGATCATTCCTGCCCTCCATTGGCTACTCTAGAGATCTATCGCATCGAAGCTCTCTTAGCCCAGAGTGCGGAGACGAGGCGAAGAAACGGTTACTTGTCAGAGATTTTCAAACAAAAAGTCAGAATTAAATTGATGACTTTTCATTACCTGTGGAAAAAAACAACAAAACAAGAAGAAAAAATGGATACCTGGGAACTTTATTACCTTTTGAACAATAGTTCGTACACTGCTTCTTGGAATCATGTGTGCGTTAAAGATGAACTACCTCATCGCAAACCTCAAGACCATCAAGCTTATGTCATCAACATGGACGACAGTCATCTCCCAGGAACCCACTGGGTAGCCGTCTACTTCCCTAAAGAGGATTGTGTGGAGTATTTTGATTCGTATTGATTACCCCCTTTGGAAGACAACATTGACTTTATGAGAAGACATGCACAGACGACACGATTCAATAATGTGAAATTACAAGGCAGAGATTCCATGGTGTGTGGACAATATTGTGTATATTTTCTTCATCAATGCAGTCTTGGACATTCTTTAGAACATTTAGTGACTTATTTTCATCGTAACTCTTCTAGACACGATGAGAAAGTAGATCGATAGTTTTGTGACCATTATGGCTATCTTTTGTCTTTAGCTAGGAACCGTAGTGTACACCAATGGCCTCATGACTTTCATCAGTGGAAATCTTACATGATTTCACAATGTTGTCAACCTTGTCAAAAAGGTTTGTTTGATGTTATTGTTAATTGTTAGTAGTTAATTGTTTGTTTGAATAAAAAATGTTGAGTTTTGAAAAAAAAATGTGTCTGTCGTTTGTTTTCAAAAAAGACTGTGAATATATGCTCTTTGACTTCTCTCTATCCCTCAGCATGACATTAGCTCTCATAACGTTTCGACTCAACAAAAATCCCAGTAGGTATGTTTTCTATCGCGTCCGCGTTTGAACCATATAAAGCGGGTCGGTCTCCAGTCTGGCCATCCATGGTTGACTCGTCTATCTATGAACATGCCTTCCAGACTAGCTGAACGATGCTTACGTGAATTTACATCGTGTCAGGCTAAACCTGATACCAAAGCCTGAAGAGATAGAGAATGTCAGGATGTTAACAATAGCCCAAGACCTGGAAGAAGAGGTCTTCAGAGAGGAAATCAAGAAAGAACAAGAAGAATGGACAGAGAAGTACTGATTTCAGAAGCAGAGAGAACAGCAGCAGCAGCAGCAACAACAACAGCAGCAGCAGGAACCAGACAGAGGTTTTGTTGACTGCCGTGTGGACACCAAAGAGTTCTCCTTCTCTTTCTGCAGAAGCAGGCCGTATCGTGTAGGAAAGCCTGCAGCCAGACGGGGACGCAATCTTAGACAGTAAAAAGATTGCTATCACTCCCCGTCAACAAAAACAGCCCTTTTCAGGGCTACCCCCAATACTCTAGAAAAGACATACTAATTCAATTGCCAAAAAATTGTGTGTTTATGTTTTCAAAAATTGAAGTGTGTCTATAAGCACTTCGTTTCTTTTGTCAGTAAAAATCCACACTTCGTTTCTCTGTCATGTCGAATAATGAATGTCTGTGTTTGTAAGTAGAAAAAAAAATCAACGTGAGTGTTTCTTTTAGGTCCGCGCGTTCCATGTTTTTTGGTGATGATATGGGCATTTTAAGTTCTGGTATCAGGGGATGTTTTCCTTCACGTCCGTGCTTCAAGTATATAAAGCGGGGCGATCGTCAGTCTGGCTATCCATCGTTGACGTATCAACATTGAAGATGAATAACAGAATTGCCAAGCTTTTAAAACTCCAAATGCACCTGGGATATGCCAGGCGACTTTTAGACCAACTGGCTATGGAGGCAATACAGGAGGAAGCCAGAATAAAAGAGGCGGAAGAGAAGAGGAAAAAGAAGAAAGAGAAGGAGGAAAGGATCCTGCCTCACCTCATGTTAAGTCCTGTGTGTGAGGTCAAACCTGAGGTGAGGACGCCTCCGCAGCCAGTACCAGCACGACAACCAGCACCATATCCACTACCAGTACCACAACCTCTACTAGTACCACAACCTCTACCAGCACCACAACTTCATCATCCACGGGTATGGTATAGGAGAAGGAGGGAAGCATTCACTATCCCAGAGAGGGAAGATTGGGATAGTGAAGCAACTCAAGCCCCCTCTGCACTCCCAAGAACAACACTGAATTGGGAATAAGATTGGAGTAGGAGATGCGTGTGTGGTGCCCGACCTGGGAGGTGCCAGCATTAACCAGGAGCAATTAGAGTTCTTAAAAGGAAAAAACAGCCCTTCTCAGGGTTAACTTGATCTCTAGAAATGAGACACTATTCAAGTTGCCAATTTGTGTGAAAGTGGAGTAGTGTGACTATAACCACTCACTCTTTTACTGGTGTGTGTGTCTGTGTGTGTGTGTGTGTGTGTGTGTGTGTGTGTGTGTGTGTGTGTGTGTGTGTGTGTGTGTGTGTGTGTGTGTGTTTTGTGTTCGCTTACGTATGTGTGGATAGTAGGTATGGTATGTTTTTCTTCTCTTCCCGTTTGTGTGGATAGTAGGTATGGTGTGTTTTTTCTTCTCTTCCCGTCTGTGTGGATAGTATAGTGTGTGTGTTTTATGCATTCGTGTCCGTTTGTGTGGATAGCAGGTATGGTGGGTTTTATGCATTCGTGTTTGTTTGTGTGGATAGTAGATATGGTGTGTTTTTTCTTCTCTTCTAGTCTTTGTGGATAGTATGGTGTGTTTTTTCTTCTCTTCCAGTTTGTGTGGATAGTATAGTGTGTGTTTTTTACGCATTCGCGATCGTTTGTGTGGATAGTATATAATATGTGAAGTCAGTGTAAAGGATGTTTTCCTTCACGTCCGTGCTTGGAGTATATAAATCATAGCGCTCGTCATTCGCGCCATTCAACACTGAATAGTCAGTAATGGCAACAAACAACTATTTGAAGAAAATAATGAAGTTACAAGAGGTAGTAGATACCCTAGACATGGTGGAGGAGATGCTGGTAGCAATGCAGTTTAAATCTTATAGCCCACACAGATTGGCTATGGAGATAAACAATTTAAAGAAGGGAAAGGCATATTGAATGACAAGATAAAAGAGGAAAAGGAGGAGAAAGAAGATGAAGAAGATAGAATCCAGATGAGAGAATGGAATGAAAAGATAGAAAAGGAAGAAGAAAATAAAAAGAGAAAAAAAGAAGAGGAGGAGAAGGAGAAGGAAAAAAGGAGGAGGAAAAGAATAAGAAGAAGACAAAAAGTGTAGAACAAAAGATAAGAAGTTGGTGGAGAAAAAGAAGAAATTAGAAGAAGAAGAAGAGGAAACCCAAAGGCCCTCGGGCCACTTTCATATACCTCAAAAAGATATCTCTTCTTTCTAGCCTATATGTATTATCTATGTGTTTATATATGTCTATGTCTCCTGTATTTTGTCCCTACCTAGAGTGGTAACCGCGCGTATTGAGGTCAGCCACTTGCCACATTGTTACCAATCTCCAATACCTTGTCGTCACCCCACCTGTGCCATTTTCCTTGTCGCTATATAGACCCAACCTTTTGTCTCTAAAGCGACCCAGGGCTTTGATTTTCTCGCAATAAATCTTTTCACCAAAGCGACGGGGGTGGGGTGGTGGGGTGTCTGTAATGTATTTTCCATAGTCGCTATACCGACCCCATATACTACTTACGACATTTAAATGTCAACTTCATCTTTCTCATTGGACCACATATTGTCCGCTACAGCGCCTCATAAAAAATGGTCTTATGACAGAAACATTTGAGGCTTTATATCTATGTATATACATCACAACATCATCGATCGGACACAGTGAACTTGACGTTTTGTCAGAGTGTACCGCAACATTTTGCAGTTGCAGGCTTCGACACCTCCTCCCCTTGTACGAAAAATGGCTGAAACATTAAATAGAAGCAAACAGCAGGCAAGGGTTCACAGAAGAAGCATGAAAATTACAACTTATAATGTTATGGGTGGAGTGAACAATTTGTACCTACCTTTCACGTCGTCCATCCTGGACCACAACGTCGGAGACACAAATTCTACACTGTACACTATGCTAACACTTTTTCACAGAACTCGGCAATACGCATATGCTTTCCTTGTATACCAACATGTGCTGCCCAGAACGCACAACACTGAGTGGGCTGATTTAACGGCAGTGATCGTTAACGTGATTATTGGTATTAACGGAAGACCTAGACAATTTTGAATGTACATACGTGTCTTTGTCCATGGGTCCATTGTACTGAATACTACATCATAGCATCAGAAGCCGATAACAGTGACAGTGACAAACGTTTAATGCATCAGTAATGAATGGGGACGATATAGGGACTATGGGACTTTAATGTTAAGATAGTGAGTTTGCCCTAGAGGGACAATATTTATAGGGACAATGGGAATTAGCATTACAGACATGGTCCGTGCAATATAGGGACAAAAGTTATTTTAACATGAGTGGGACTATCTAGGGACAAGGGGAATTGAACATAGGAATGTATAGCGACAATGGATTGGGACTGTCTAGGGACAATAGGAATTGAACATGGTTGTCATCAATGTAGTGGACACTGGCAACAATGTTGCAAGAGGCTGACCTCAATCGGGCGGAACAGTGTGGCAAGCGGATGACCTGAATACGCGTTACTATAGGGGCAAATGGAGTAGAGATTGGTCGACATAAATCTATCACAAAAAAAATCAAATAAATTTATTTTTAGGCAATAGAGAATATACATCTTTTCGAGGGAATGAAGCGGACCTGAAAAGGGCCTTTTTTCTTTCTTTTATTATCTCCTCTCTTCTTCTCATTCACCAACTTCTCATCTTCTCCATCACATTTTCGCCTTCTTCTTTTCTCCTCCTTCTCCTCTTCATTTTCCTTTGCCTCCTCTTTTCTCTTTCCGTTTTTTCTTCTGTCATCCATTTTTCGTTATAAGTTCTTATCTGTTCTTTTTCCTCTTTGTCCTCCTTTTCCTCTTTTTCCTCCTTGAGGATGTCTCTTAATCGTTCCATGGCCTTTTTAAATTATTGATCGCCATCTTTAATCGGTGGGGGCTATAACAATCTAACCAACAGCTCTAGCACCATTCCCAGTTCGTCCACCACTTCTTACAACTTCATCATCTTGTCCATGTGGTTAGAAGCCATTTTTGTTATTCAATGCTGAATGGTGCGAATGACGAACGCTATGCTTCATATACCTCAAACAGGGACTTGAAGGAAAACATCCCCTCTCACCAACTACCCATATCACATACCAAACAACCCCAAACAACCCCAAAGTGATCTGAGTGCTAACCTAAAATAAATCTTTATACAAAACAACACACTAATACTAACAAAATCCACTATACTTTCTATCTGTTCATAGTGGAGAATCGTTGTCTCAATTTATTCTTGTGGTTGGATGCGCAGAGTGGGTATGATTGGCTTCACTATCCCATTCCTCAGTTTGAGGGATAGTGAAAACTGGTTCTTGTCCGCTTCGTCTATTCTGCACCCGTGGATGTTGTGGTCGCTGAGGCTCCCACTCTTTTCTTTGCCAATCCAATTCCCAATTTTCTATCTGTGGAACCATGGACCTTGGTGGTGGTGGTAGTGGCTGTGGTGCTTGTTGCTGAAGTGGTGTCCTCACCATGGGCTTCACTTCACCCGTTTGCCTCAGGATGAGGTGAGGCAAAATTGTTTTCTTCTCTTCTCCTTTATTCTTTTTCTCCTCCTCTTCAATTTTGGCTTCCTCTGCGACAGCCTGTATGGCTAGCTCATCCAGCAGACGCCGGGCATATTCCAGGTGCATCTGGAGTTCAATAAGTGTGGCAATCCTACTCATTTTCTTTAGTCTTGATACGTCAACGATGGGTAGCCAGAGTGACGAACGTTCAGAGTTATATGCCTGAAGCACGGACGTGAAGGGAAACACCCCTTACACAAAAATAACAATACCCACATCACCATCAAAACATGGAACGCGCGGACCGAAAAGAAACACGTTCACTTTTTACCTACAAACAAACACACTTCATTATGACTCATACATACAATCCTAAAACAAACACACTCACTATCCTACAGAGCCAGGGAAACGAAGGGTTTATAGGCACACTTCTGTTTTATTTGTTTACAAACGCACTCACAGACGAACACACAAATTCAGACAAATTTTTGCAATAGAGTAGTATATCTTTTCTAGATTTATTGGGTAGCCCTGAAAAGGGCTGTTTTGTTTTGGGTTGTGGCAATCTCTTATCCTCTAAGATTGCGTTTCCGTCTGGCTGCAGGCTTTCCCACAGGATAGGGTCTGATTCTGCGGAAGGAGAAGAACTCTTTACTGTCCACACGACAGTCGACAAAACCTCTGTCTGGCTCCTGCTGCTGTTGTTGTTGCTGTTGCTGCTTCTGAAGTCTGTACTTCTCGGTCCATTCTTCTCGTTCCTTTTTATTTCTTCTCTGCAGAGCTCTTCTCTCAGGTCTTGTGCCACTTCTCAGCATCCTGACATTTTAAATCTCTTCAGGCTTTGGTATCAGGTTTTGCCTGACAGGATGCAAATGAACGTGTGCTTCGCTCAGCTTTGCTAGTCTTGACAGGTTGACGCATTAACAATGGATGGTCAGACTGTTGTTGTTGTTATTGTTTGAATTAAGGTCGCATTCGCCCATTAGGGCATGCGCAACCGGTTACTTCCCCCCCGGGGGGGGGGCTGATTGATTTTTTTCGAGGGGGACGGAATAGTGCCGTATCCCACAATGCACACATAGTGTGCTGATTGATGTTTTCCGTTTTAGGGGCGTAATGTCCCACGGGCAAGGTGGTGAGTGGGAATAGACCCACACGCACTCACTCACACAGCAAGTTTAAAACGTCCGGCAGTGGAAAGGCAGGATGGGTGTTGACGGGAAGAAGGCTCTGTATATCTGGGTTCTTTTTTGGATCACATGTTTCCGAAAAGTAAACGATGTAGTCATGACATAGTTATGAAGTTTGAAACTATTGTGCTGCTTGTATAGGTAATGTTGATACAGTGGACCAACCTAAACAACTTTAATGGGCAGTTAATTGTAAAGTTAATATCTGGGGAGACTTACTTTAATTCTAATGGTTTTCGCCTTGTGCGGAGGCCCTGATGGCTGTTTCTTTTGCCACTTTATATATCTAATTATGGGTCATATATCCTAAATAAGTAATTAATTTGCCTCATTGTGCGGCTGGTCCTGATGACTTTGGATTTTAGCCACCTAATAAAGCTAATTTTGGTCTTACACTATGTTTATTACGTTAGGTACTCAAGTCGTTGCCACATTGTGTAGCTGGTCCTGATGGCTATGATTAAAGCCACCTTATAGCATCTAAATTTAGTGGGTCAGTTTTTGTTAGCTTATGTATTAAATGATCCACTATATCTTGAAATGTAGAAAGAAAGGGAGTAAGATGTTAGTATGGCTGGATTTGTATTAAGAGAAATGGTCATGGGGGGAATTTGGCTGCCAACGGATCTCATTCATAATACCGCCTACCGTGCCGCAGGGGGCAGTAGGTGCAAGTGTAGCATCGGCCCGCTCACTGACAAGTACCACCCTTATGTGGGTGATCAACCGTATGCCACGGCTACACAGAAGGCATCTATTTGAATTCCTAGCAACCTGTATGATAGCGGCACTAATTACATGATTTGATTATTTAAGGGATTGTTTTGCGCTTGAAATGAGCTTGGAACAGGATGGGATGGTAGGAAGGGTAGGTAAAAAGTTAATAAGTTTTAAGGTTATGAAACCTTTGTCTATTTATTGGGATTCATGTACTTATGTTGCAGTGCTTGATGAATCCCATTAATGATACTGCCTTCAGTGCCACAGAGGGCTTGTATAATAGCACTAACAATTAACTAACCGTTAGTTAAAGGTTGGAAAGATAATTAAGGTAGGTAGGTATATAGGGTTAAAAGGTAAACGGTAGTAATTTTGGACGATGTTCGGGTTGTATTAGATTTTTCCAACTATATCTATCTCTCTAAGGAAGAGTAGAATTGATTCATTTGTTAGGTTCGGATTTGGGTTGCTTTGATACAACAATTCGGAATAGGAGTGTGGCGAACCAATGTTTTTAAGGGAGATGACCAGTTTTTCCCTTTGTTTTTTATATTGGGGCAGGTATTGAACACGTGTTGCAGATCTTCAGTGTTGTGGCAATGGGGCAATTGGTACCTCGTTCTGTATTGCGTTTGATGTATTTCCCACTGCTGCCTGCTGACAGTGTTTTGCCAGTTTTAATCCTGTTTATGACTCGTTGGTCATGTTTGTAGAGCATTGGTGTGGCTTTGGTGTTAGGGCACACTGTTTTCTGTACTGAGTACAGTGTACGACCATTAGGGAAGGAATCCCATTCTGTTTGCCATTTTGATGTAATTTTTTTGAATATCATGATGTATATCTCTGGGATGCAGTAGTCGATATGAGTGGGGTTTGGGTCGTTAAGTTTGAATTTTGCTGCCAGATCGGCTTTGTCATTGCCTGGGATGTTAATATGGGATGGCAATAGCATGAATTCTATAATTTGGTCATGATTCAGGATGCTTTTTAGAAGCAATTTTGATTCTTTTAATGGGTTTTCGCGCCATTTGAGCTGCCGGATTCCAGGATTTGAAAACACTTAGCACATCGCTAATTATTAACGTTTTGGGGACTTATGATTGTCTGCCAATTTTATTGCTTCTAATATGGCCCAGAATTTTGCTGTGTATATAGAGCAATTATCAGGAAGTCTGGATCCAAGTTCTTCATCTGTTTCAGGGATAGTTATGGCAACAACAATTCTGTCTGGGTTGTTATTTTTGATCCATCGGTGTAAATTTTGATATAATCTTTGAGTTGTCAATTATTGTTAAGAATTTAGATCTTATCTCTAGCGGTTGTTCTTGTTTGGAGCCAAAGATTTTGCTAGGAAGTTTATAATGGGAGTTTTGCATGTCCGTGGGGTGGGGTCTGGGTGTTTGATGATTTCTGCCTCAAGGCTATCGTTATTTAGTTCCTTACTTAGTTGATGTAACTTCTTCCCAGAAGGTGGGTTAGGAACGAATCTCTTACTAAACGGGATATTACATTTATTGATGATATCTCTCGTTGGATGTAAGGGGTTCATGTATTGAGATTCTTGCTGCATATCTTATTATCAGTTCCTCTCTTCTCAGTACGAGTGGTGTTTCACCTGTGAGGATCTGCAATTCTTCTGTAGAAGTGTTGTTTAGGGAGCTTGTACATATACTTAACGCCTTGGATTGGATTATGTCCAATCGTTTAAGGCGGGTTGATTTGGCTGAGGCGTAGATTTGGCACCCATAGTCCAGTTTGGACCTAATTAGGACCATGTAAAGCATTAAAAGTGTGTCCTGGCTAGCTCCCCTTTTCAGTTCTTTAATGTTTTTAAATAGGTTAAGATCGCCATTACATTTCCGGACTATTTCTGTAATATGGTGATTCCATGTAAGGTGTTGATTAAAGTGTATACCCAAGAATTTGGCTATTTTCTCAATTTTAATAGGTTCTCCGTGTATGTACGGGGGGCGAGGGGAAGGGATCTATCATATACGTGGGGTTAGGGGAATAAGACTCATGTTGTTTTTCCTTTTGATAGTTTGAATCCCCATCTATATGCCCACTTGCTAATTTTTGTTAAATTGGTGTGTAAATCAACGATAAGTTGTTGGCCGGATGGATCACCCGTTTTCTATGCCACTGTCGTCATCAAACTGTGATAAATCAGTTTTGCTAAGATCGACAGCGTGTTCTAGGTCGTTGATCATAATGTTGAAAAGGGTTCGGCTTATAACCCTTTTGATGGGGGTGGGAACCGTTCTCAAGTTCGTAATTTCTGATTATTGGTCTCTTATTCTGGTTCTGATCTGTCTTCCTGTTAGAAAGTTTTGGATCCATTTGCGCATACGGCCATTAATCTCGTTATGGTTTAGCTTGGTGATGAGGCCGTCAGTCCAAACTAGGTCAAAGGCTTTCTCTAGGTAAAGAGAAATCGCTATGAGATGTCGATCGCATTTTCGTTTAGCGTTGAATGTTAGTTTAATGCGAGATTCAAGCTTCACTAGTTGGTTCAAGGTGGATCTTTTGTTGCGGAAACCACTTTGGTTTTTCGAGATCAGGTTGTTGCTTTCAAGATGATGTTTTAGTCTGTTGTTGAGCATAGTCTCCATCACCTTGCGTATAGTGTCAGTGAGTGAGATTGGTCTGTAAGGTGATAGTTATGTGGGGTCTTTACCGGCTTTTGGGATTGGGATAACTATAGATTGTTTCCATTTTGTCGGAATCTGTCCTGTTTTTCAGGATTGATTTATCAGATAAGCAAGATGCCTTCAATATTTTGAGGGATATTTTTATATATTTCATATCCTAGATTTTCCTCTCCTGGTGAGGTGAATTTTTTTGTCCCTAAGAGCTATTTTCCATTCTTCAATGGAAAAGTTAGTATTAAGTGGGGAATATTTGGTATCCATGTCTGTGAAGATATGGGGTTATTTATACTCTACTATACTTCGGTATGCTTGGAATTGAACTGAATGATTGTTATTGGTGCTCATTTCTGCAAAATGTTTTGCTAGTTGGTCAGGTTTTTCGTTATTGGTTGTCACTCCTTGGATATTGGGCATGCTGTTAATGTTGTTGCCTCTCATTGCTTTTATGTCTCCAGACCTGCTTGGAGTTGCATTTTTTAAGGTCAGTAGTGGAACATTATGCATGCCATGGTGTTTTCTTTGCTTTGCGGATAACAAGCGTAGTTTTTTTTTTCCTTACATTTATATTCTAGGTCGTATGTTGAATTACTGGTGTGCGGAAATTTGTTTAGGGCTTTTTTCTTCTCTTTGATTATTTTTTTTTTGCATCCATCGTTCCACCATGGAATTTACGGTTTTGCAAGAAATTTGTTCCCTTTGCCTGTTTTTGAGATGCTTTTTATGGCAGCAGCGTTTTCTGCTTCTAGGACGTTTTGGTTGAATCTCTCAATGTCCTCATCATGTAGTTGTTCTCTAGTTATGCCGGCGAGTATGGAGTTGAATGTGTGCCAGTCGGCTTTATCCAGTGTCCATTTGGGATCTTTAGGGAAGTTAACGGTTGGTTGGTAAGCTTGATGGCAATGTGTATACGAAAGTGGTCTCTTCCTAGTGTGGTTTCTCGATCCACTTCCAAGTTTGTTAAGGATGCTAAATTGGGGGTGCAGATCGACAGATCTAATGCGGATAAAGAGCCATACTCTGGGCTAATCCTAGTTTTAGTTCCGTCGTTGAGTATTACTAGGTTATTGTTGTATATCCTTTCCTCAATCATTATACCTCGATTGTTTAAGCGGGTTCCTTCCCAACGTTTGCTATGCGCGTTGAAATCAACATAAATTATATACTCATTTGCAGAGCTGGATATCAGATCATAGTTGAGGGGGGAAACAGAGTGTGTGTTTTCCACGGTCGTAAATGTTGAAAATTTCTATTGTCAGCTGGCCTGCGTGGATGTGTACCGAGTGGTACTCAAGGGTAATTGGGTATCCTTCGTCAGTCTGTTGTCCAAAGGTTGTATTTGGGAGTGAGTAACTGACAAAGATAGCCAGGGTCCCTCCTCTTTATTTCCGTTATCCCTCATAACGAATTTACTGGTGGAGTAGCCGGGGATTTTTGGTAGGTATTTGGAGGTCTGATGTAGTAGAGTTTCTTAAACGCAAATAATATCTGGTTTTTGTTTGGTCTTGTTAAGTTTGATAAGTAGTTCAGGTTTGTTCATATTTAGTCCCCGACTATTCCATTGTCAGATTATTATACAGTTTTTCTTAGTTTTATCCATTTTAATTTTCATATGTTACTTAACTGGTTTTGTTCAGGACGTTTATTGGATGGAAACAAGGTGTTATTTAAACAAATCAATGCGTAGTTTGAAAAAGGGATGCATGGTATGTGGTCAGTTTCGGTGAGGGCTGTAATACCCACCAATAAATCCCTTAAGCAATAAATGATAATGGTATTTGTAAAGGCTTCCATGTTAGTTTGGTTGATAACTACTGGGATAGGTTTGTTACCTGTATTGCTTGTTCCTTTGTTACCTGCATTGCATATTGTTTTGGTACTTGCATTGTTAGAGGGTTGATTGCTTGGCAGTATGTATACAGGCTGTTGCGTGATTAGTGAACTTGAATTAGGTTTTGTGCGACTATTGGCATTGCTTTTTTTGGGGGTGTGTGTGTAGGTGCTCAGCTTGTTCACTAATCTCTTTTTGTCAGCTGATTTGATATAGGAGGGTTATTTCTTGGGTCAATTAAATAGGGGGAAGCTGTTTCCTCATTCTGCTGAGTGTTTTGAAGTGGAGTCAACGATTTGGCTCTTAGGTAGGGTAGGTTTTGTTCCACCATAAGACAAATTATTTCCTTTTCCCTCCTGGTATATGGGCAGGAGTTCGAGATGGGGTGGTGGGATTCATGCCAATTTGCACATTTTTTGGCCATGGAATGTGCACTTATTACTGTGGCTACATCCACAAGTGTCACATTTTTGCTCAAATTTGCATTTGTTGGCGTGGTGGCCCCATGATTTGCAATTACTGCAGAAGCGTGGTTTGTTGATGTACTCCTCAAGAGGGTAGAAGTATCCATAAAAAAACCAGGAGTGGGGGGAGGGGTTGTAGTCAATTCTAACAGAATTACCGAAGACCACGGTTGATAGGCAGTCTGTATGCCCTGGAGATATCAGCTCCTTGACTTATCAGCTGATGTCGTTAAGGAGATTGTTTGCTTCGTAGTATTTCTTTTCAATTTTTTTGGTAGGGTACCTTCGTTATAATAGATATGGTATCCTTGCAAAAAGGTTACCACTGCTTCAATGTGTTTTGATGTTGTCTCATTGTTTTCTAGTTTTCAATTGTTGAAAGATGTGGTTGACTATGTCCGCCCGTTTTTTAACATCTACCCTTTTATTGCTTTTTCCTCTTTTGTTTCTGGTTTGATCCTCTTTAGCATAATATTTCATTAATCTTTGTTTCACTGATGTGATTGATGGCCCTGTGATTGTAGTGGCAGCTGTTGGCATCGCCATCAATGTCTTTGCTGCAATTGGAGTAATTGATGTCTTTGTAGTATTACTCGTCGCGTCAGTTGATTTTGTTTTTGATGGTATTATCTACATCCTTGTTTTCTTCATTGCCCGTTGACAGTGTAGATGTAGATATTGCTGCTGCTGTTGTTTTTGTAGCGAGAGGTCCAGGAGCTGTTGTTATTGTTATTCGTACTGGTGATGTTTTCAAGATCGTATGTTGTTGAGGTATATTTGATTCAGCAATTTTTATCTTTGTAGCTGTTGTTGCGGCTTTATGTTGAACTATTGCCTTTGTAGTTGTTGCTGTTGTTGTAACCACTTTTGTTGCAGGTGTTAATTCGTTTCCTGTTGTTGTGGAATTTTCTTTAATAATTCCGTCCTTTGGGGTACCCTTGTTAGCCTCATTCTCCTTTTCTTCTACTGTTTCAATACTCTTTGAGGTTGGTTCTTGAGTATTGTTCACCGGCTTAATTATGGTTGTTGAATGTATAGCGGCGACAGTAGCTTTTGATATTTGTAAGGTGGAAGTTTCCGCTTTACTAGTTTGAGCTGGCCATGTCTTAGCCTGTGATGCACATCTAGAAGAAGGCTGGGGAGTTTTCGAAGAGGCATATGATGTCAGTTGTGAGCTTGAACTTGTAGCTTGCTCATTCTGTGGTGCCTCACATGATCTTCTTAATGGCTGTCTTCTACTTTGTAGTCCATATCTCCAATTACTTCTGTCTGCGTTATTTTCCCAAACTAATAGCAGCGTTATCCGTTTAGTTTGGACACGAAGGCTCCATCCTGTTGCGAGTCCTAGGTCAAGTCCTATTATCGCGTTCAATGCTTGGTTCCATGCTGCCTGAATGTTAGGCTTGTCACGAGTGGAAATAGACCCATCACGCACTCATGCTTCAGCGTCTATTTACCAATCTGTGTTAATGAGTGGGATTTGAGGCGCACACTCATATTTGGCTAGCAATGTTTATGCGTGCATTTCACGCTGTTAAATTGAATGTCCGGGCGAGGAAAAGGCAGGTAGGCGCGAGTCCATGTGGAAGTGCTCATTGTCTCCAGGGTTGTAGGTCTAAAATTGCGCCTTGCACGAATTTTGAAAAGTCAAGGTATTTATTGCCGAAAAAGTTGATTTGAATTGAATTGGTAACACTCTATGCCGTTTTTAATAAAGAGAAGCCTATGATGACAGCCATTAGTATGTTATGATTTGTGTTTGTCACATTGTGTGACTGGCCCTGATGGTTCTGGGCTTAGACCACCTTATATGCGCTAAGTTGGGGTCCTAGGTAACATACTTGAATTTTTAGGAGGGCCTATCGGTCTTGGGTTGGCTAAGTGTGTTTTGGGACCGTGTATGTACGTAAAGTATTTATTTGCCACCTTGTGTGGCGGGGCCTGATGGTCATTGGGATTTGACCACATTATGTGATTCTATTTGAGGTCATATCGTAAGCAGCAGAGAGGGTGAACAGACCATTTTTGTTAGAGACCTTATTTATAAAAAATAAAGATTCCTACGAAGGCTGAAAAAATAAGGTCACCGATAAAAACCACAACCTAGTTACTTTATCTCTGACGCGCGCTTTTATTTGTTTCGGTTACGCGTTGGTCACTCAATATTGGTCGTTCACCCTCTCTGCTGCTGTAATTAACCAAAGATTTTATCTAGACCTATACGATATCTAGATCTTGGGTCATGTAAATTTATTGTTATAAATCCGAACGGAACAGCTTGGGCTTTTGAAAAGAAGTTTCTAAACTTAATCATGTCCATGTCCCTCGAACACCAGGTATAATAAATATTTTGTAAAGTATAATTATCTACTCCATTAAACACAATTAAGATATTGCAATTATCTCTGATTACTTTAGAAATTTGTGTATATCGCTGAGTAACATAAATAACGTCTGCATTTTTGTGACGGCCTCGCGAAAATATCCGAGCTGGATTTGATTGTTTATCCAGCATCACATCATCGTATACTACGAGATTATTGATGCATCCATCAAGATCATCTACAGATGGATCTTCATCAATATCGGTGATAAAATCAATAGCATCATTATCAGGACACATCAGCGACTTTGCATTTTCATTAAAATCTTTAAGTACTTTGTAACATCATTGATCATCTACAGATGGTGCTGCTAAATATAATTTATCCCACTTTAGCCATCGCATTATCAGATTAAATAATAATTGCGTTTTACCAGACCCAGATGGGCCAAGTATAATTGTTCTGATAGAATTTGGTAGTCCTGGATGATGCTTAACTGGCTCTTGTTTTCGTGTCGCTGAGAAATCAATTATATCCATATAATAATAATATGAATTTATATTGCGTTCGATGTAGAGCGCATACGTCCACAAGTGGATTAACGACAATAATAACAAAAAATAATAGACGCGCACTTACAGGCAGGTGTGTGAAATGTGGTACAAAAAAATACAATTTTATTTCATTAAAGACAGGTGGAGATATCGCTGCTTCTTTAAGTAAATTACCAGGAGCTCCATGGGCAAAGTATCCTGGTGAAAAACACATACCCGGATATAATTATTGTGGTCCTGGAACTCGTCTCGATATCCGACTCGATAACCGAGACCAACCAAAACCTGGAGAGTATCCAATAAATAAGATTGATCAAGCGTGTCCCGTTCACGATGTCGCGTATAAAAGTAATGATTTACAACAACGACATATTGCAGATGTAAAATTAATTCATGCCATAAATAATATAAAAGATAAAACATTTCGAGAAAGATTAGCTGCTTTTCTGAAAAAAAAACTGGTATGAAAGGTAAAATAATGTTAGGGGCTGGTAATTAATCAATTGATTATGATAATGGAATATATTTATTATAGCCCAAGAGGATATTGGAGAGGTAAAGCAGCGATTAGTAAACTTGCTGAAGCAGCAAAAGTCTCACGTGATGTTGCTGCAGCGTGGTTAGCACGACAGGCAATATGGCAAATCTTTCTACGTCCACCTAAAAAATTCAGTATGCACATTTTGATGTTAGTACCCCTAATGAAGTTCATCAAGTAGATATTTTGTTTTTACCACACGATGCCATTAAAACTGGCAGACGTCAATACACATACAGATACGCGTTAACCGTCGTTGACGTTGCAAGTAGATATAAAGAAGCAGAACCACTATCAACCAAAACAGCGACTGAAGTTGCATCTGCGTTTGAACGTATTTATCAACGAGGATCCGGACCACAAGGTGGTCTACGATGGCCACAATTGCTACAGGTTGATCCTGGCAAAGAATTTCTTGGTGCAGTATCATCGTTGATGAAGCGACATAACGTTAAAATCAGACGAGGACACACGGAAATTCATCGTGATCAGGCAATCGTTGAACGATTTAATCGAACACTTGCTGAGCGGTTATTTGGATACCAATACGCGAGGGAAATATCCGCTGACTTTAAATCCACGGAGAGATCTCGCGAATGGGTTGTAAGGTTACCAAGTGTGATAGCTGCGTTAAACAACGAAGTGACTCGTGCAACTTCTATGAAACCTTCTAATGCGATCAAAAATAAATATATATACCAATCCAACGTAACTCTTCCTCTCAACCAGTACTAGGTAATGTTACCGTAAGATATTTATATGAACCTGGTGAACTTGAAGGAGGTAGAAAAAGAGCAACTGATCCTATCTGGAGTGTGACCACACACAAAATTTCTAGCGTGGTAAGGTCCACAGGTAGACCCGCAATCTACAGATTAGATTCAACTGCTCCTCAGCGTGGATTTGTACGCGAACAATTACAAATAATTCCTACAGATACATAATTACCACCGCGTTCATTTTTATAAACCTGCACAGCGTCCAGCGCCTCGACGTCGATTACATTCAAGACAGGTCAGCATCACATTTTCGAGTGTGTGACCAAGATTACTATTAATTCTATCAACGGTAAATTGTTTTGGATTATTACTCGAGTAATGCCACAGCATATTACAGTTACAACTTGCACAATGATTATTCTGTTGTGCTTTTAGTTTTATAATAAATTCAGCATCAATATCAAACTCGCGATTATTTTTTTTGTCACATTGCTTATAGCTCGCTAATTTTTTATTGATATCGACAGCGCTGTCAGGAATTTCCTCGGTTATTACGCAATCCATGATAACCCGGCGCAGTTGAGATATTCTTCTGACTCGAGACACTGCTAGATAAACTAAATTTGACCATTCAATACGATCATCGACAATCCAAATACTTGTATCGGTAATAGTTAATCCCTGTGACGAGTGAATCGTTATAGCGTATCCTAACGTCCACGGCGATTTATCCATACTTAACGCGCTCTCAACAACATCAACAACGACTAAAACAATATCATTTAATACAAGATTTTGTATTCCACCACCAGGAATCTCAACATCAATATTCTGTAGTCGAGTATCTGCTGGGCGATAACACAAAGGTACAGGTAGATTTGAAAATTTTTCTTTATGTAACGTAAATAATTGTTGTTGAAGCGTATCGCGAACTATTTTTCTACTCGCAACTATCAAATCAGCAGGTCTCCATAAAGCCCAAAAATTATTCATAGATGTTTCTGGAATTACTTTACGCATTATTTCACACTGTATTTTATCTGGCTGTAATCTTATTAACTTTTTAAACTCTTTTAGTGATTTATCAATAGCTCTATGGTCAATAGTTGTTTCTTCGTAATAATCTACAAATGTTTTTAGCTACTCATGTGGAGACGATCCAACAAAAGGTGGTGGTTGACCATGATCGCCGCACATTATCACAGCAGTATTTTTTAATAACAGCCAGTCAAGATATATTTTTAATACCTCTAGCGACAGCGTGCATATCTCGTCCCAGATAATAATTTTAGGAATGTATTTCTCACCCATCCGCGACGGAGTCCATGCGTCTCCGCACCATCTAAAGAAACTATGATACGTACACGATTTTACTCGTCGTTCTTTTCTTTCCCTGGCGAGTTTATGTGTCGGCGTCAAAACAATCATATCAGAACATTTGCTAAATAATTCAATCGCCCGTGTTGTTTTACCTGAACCACCACACCCATTAAGATAAACGGTTTTATGTCTAGCTACGGGATCATATACAGACGGTGCCGATGACAATCTTGATAGCTGATTGTTCTTGTAATATGTTTTCGCAATTTAAACATCGGCAGATTCAGAATAACTGATTATATCCTCGTGTTTTATTCTCCATTCGCCCCATGATGCATGATCGTTAATACGCAATTGTTTTAACGAATCCGCATATTTTTTATTTATATAAAATGAATCTGTCGCGACTCTGACTGCGTAACTAGGAAATCTGTTTATCATCGATAATAAATTTATCGAAACATACGCTAGCATCGAAGATCTTAAATGAGTAAACTGCGGTGACTCGCCATCAGTATAGCTCACAATTGTACCTAATTTAGTTCCGTCTGATAAATAAGCATTACTGCGACCTATAAACGTGTTTTTCTCCGTTGTATCAGCGATTATAAAATCGAGTTATCATCGTCCATGATTAATCTTGTACACGCTCTTTTATGATTATATGATCCTCCTTGCGTAAATTTACCGATTAATTTTCTGCCGAGATCTTTTGCAAATTTTTCATCACACTCTCTCCTGCATTCACTAACAATATCATCTTCAGAATTGGGAAAATCTCCTCTAGCATCATTAAATACATCCGGTTCTGACAACCAGACTTGATACTGCACGCGGTATGATATAATTGCTTCACTTACGCATAACGACATCAAAATTCGCGCATCAAGCATATACTTTATTAGTACTATTGGAGCCCAACATTTTTCGGAAAAATGTCTCCCAAACCACGCATAAACAATCGGATGGAGATCCTCGTAAAACTCGAACGACTCTATACAGGCGAATCCGGTTAAGTCAGCAGGTCCTTGGGGGAGGGGTCCGTTTATCGCTACTCTGGTCATCTCGTGTGTGGGATGTCCAAATCTCTTAAAGTATTCAGAACATTCTCCGTATCCAAGAAAACTTCCAGGATAACACGCTACGATATCAACAGAGATAACGTCATTATAATCGTATTTAGTGTTCCACAATCCACCGTGTCCGTATTCGTACAACTTTTCTGGACATCTTCAAGAAATTCCAATCGTGTCGGTGAATTTTTCTCCTGAGCGTAGTGAACAGCAATTGATGGAACGGTAAAACAGTTATTAAGTAATTGTTCAACCTTAATATCATCAGATGTTTATTTATGCCAAAGGCGTTGTGCAAGATTTTTAATTTCTTCATGGAGAGATTCTGTACGATAAATATCACCATTAGACCGTACAAACTGATCATGATAATCATATTCCGAACTCTGAAACAGCCACACAGATACAGGGTCAATTTTATTGATATTTCTGATAGCATCGAATACATGACCATTATAAAATTTAACCGTTCTGTCTCGTGGAAATATTGTTACTGCCACAGTCCATGCATGTGCGTTATGATCAATAATATCTATCGAAGCTCCTCTTGATTTATATTTTGGTTTGTACAAAATCTCTCCGGTTAACGTCTTCACCGTTATTGGGAATTTTAATTTCTTTCCCAGCTCGGCAACGTCGTTGATAGACGCTCCGGTATCCTTAACTGTTTCTGCCCAGGTGTTTATTTTTTTGCGTCGTAAATCCGTTAAACCGTTTCCGCGTATCGCGTTTGTGAAGTGTTCTATAACCCTTTCAGCTACGCAATTTATCCTTGATAATTTCATGGGTTTGAGATCCCTAACGTAAGGTTTATTATTTAACGGATATACCGAGTATACAACCGCGGTCGCAGATCGCTCGTAATATGGTTTGTCAATACCAGTAAGTATTCCTGGTCTGGAATTTTTACCAAGAACAATATTATCTCATGACCTATGGACAGAATCACGTTTGTCACGAATAATTCAGGTGTCATCGTCTGTCTTTACAATAAATTTTATTAAAATAAAATATTTCTGTCCAAGGTAATCAATAATCTCTCTTCCTCGTTTGTCATTCATCACATTAACATTATTTCCAATTCTGAATGTCGACCACACATGAGCCGCACCATCGTCGCGAAATTCCTTTTTGGCCTCACGGATACGTTTTGTTATATCCTTATTCGTTAAAGCTAGATCTTGCATAGAAAAACTAAATTTATATTCTGCAGTCTGTCAAGATCAAATCTAGCTGCGGAATGTTCAATCGCGGATAATTCCTGCATTATTATAATTAGGACAAATATATATTTAATTGAATTTTAATCTTTTTTGTATATGATTCAAACAAAGAATCGATGCCATTGGCTTATGATCGGATATACTTCTCCTTGTAACAAAGCATGCGTAAACGAATTCTGCGGCTTTCACATGCAATGCGTTAGACAAGTTAGTTTTGGACCAAAACCGTGTATGCGGTGTGGTGTTGGAGTCAGAGGAAAAACTCAGCTTGTGTACAATGCGGTGGTAAAAAATACAGAGAGCTGAAACGATATTACGATAAAAAAAACCCACCATGACATTGTCAGGTGAATCTCCTATAAAGACCGAAGAAGATTATCTCGCTAGATTTTCAAAATAATGATTTAAACAAATAATATTAGTATATAAATGGAGCAAAATGAGTTTGTGAAGCATCCAATCATCTCCAATTATGAAGCATCTCGTGATGGTGTAATTAGGAACTGTAGATTAAAGAAACCAGTCGGTAGTGTTGATAATACTGGTTATCTTAGATTTAATGACCAGAAAAAAAGATATTTATCACATAGATTCGTGTTCGAGTGTTATTTTGGGATCATTAAAGATGGATACGTAATTGATCACATTAGTGGTAATAAGCTTGATAACTCGCTTGATAACCTGCGAATTGTTACACTGAGTCAAAATTGCAAGTCGGGAAATACAGGGAGGTGTAAACTATTCGGACGAAAAGCTGTTAAATCCACAAATACAGATGGCGAAGAAATTATATTTAAATCAATTAATTCTGCTAGTAAATACTTTAACATAACACCACCTTCAGTAAAATACGTGGCAGATAATATCAGGAGATCTGCTTTTTCCAAAAGATTTCTACAAAAGATTATATTCCAGTATGTTATTCTACCAGAACCTTCTTCATAAACCAATATCTCTTTCTTTCCCCTTTTTTGCTTTCATAGTTTCACGTGTTTTATGTAGATGTTTTTTTCATGATGCAATGGTATCAGATAATGAAACGAGACAACTCCGTCAAACATAATAGTAAATATCGTAGTTGTCGTACTTGTTGTACGAATGATATTACGAGTTTGGGTCAGAACACATACTGTTTGAGTAAGTATCGATTTCAATAGTACACAAAACATATATCACATTCTCTGATTGTCCAAACTTCGACTGTAAAAACATTTCAATGAATTTAGTTATACATATAAATCTCAACAGTATTGCAAATAAAAATCGCCTTTATAAATATTTAATGGTTTTTTTATTCTGTTGATTTTGTTCGAAAATCTCGTTTTTTGTTGGTTTTTTGTTCGAAAATCTCGTTTTTTTCATGAAAAATGACCAAAAATCAATGAAATTCTGCTAGATTTTGTAGCGCTGGTAGGGTCAAAACCCCAGCGATTCTCTAATTGATTTTGATGATTTTTCGATTTTATAGAAATCTTTGGCTAAAATATCACTATTTTTTGCTAACAATGAATTGATTTTTGAGCAAAATTTCTTATTTTGTTGTCAGTTTTTAGTGAGTTATTGTCAAATTTATCGAAAAATCATCAAAATCAATTAGAGAATCGCTGGGGTTTTTACCCATCAGATTTATGAAAATTGTTTGAGTCTCTTGATTTAATCGTGCAATCACCCCATCAGATTTTATGAATTTTGTTCGCTTTTCTTTTTCATGCCAAACCCCCAGCCCAATCAACGATTGGTTTATGAAATTTGATCAGATTTATCAGATTTATTCAGTTTTATAAAAATATGCCAAAAATCATATTATATTATATAAAATGAAATTTAGCAAAATTGTTAAGATTTCTTGATTTTATCGTGTAAATTTCCCATCAAAATCACTGAATTTTGTTCAAATTCCTCATTTTTAGTCGTGCAAACTACCCTACAACAATTGAGAAGTTTCAATAATTTTATCGTTGTATAAATAATGATGCTATTATGCACATTATTCTATAAAATCTCAATAATATTTATATTTTCTACGTTCTTATGCAACCCAGTAGTTTGTACATGAGGGTATTTTTAGAAATGAGCTGGCATTGCGTGTTTGTATAGCTATCGATTATTTTTGTATCCTTGGCAACGTCTGATTAATACAGACTTTAGCTGTGGGTTTTGTGTAATGCAGTTTCAAGCATTTGGAAACTGAAAATAAATTCTGATTTTATTAAGAAATTCACAATAAATTCTGATTTTATTAAGAAATTTACAATAAATTCTGATTTTATTCTGTTACGCTAAGTACATTATGCGCTAACTATATACTAATATTTTCATTATGTATACATACTGAAGTCCGGTGGCCGATTGCTAACTCGCTTGGCTCTCATGCTCAAGGTCCGTGGTTCGAATCTCGTGAATGGCAAATGTCTACGAAGGCAATATTATGCCAAAAAATTTATTTAATTGGGGCCGAAGGCCGCCCCGTTCTACGTTTCAATAGAGATTTACACACTTTCCCACTATGTCAACACGTGGTGGGTGTACTTTTGCACTCCTCCGGGTTGATTATATGGGGAGGGTGTGCAAGTTTCTATTGAAACGTAGAGAAAAGGCCCTAGGATAAGTTAGTTAAGTTTATATGTAACTGTGCCGTCATAGAGTTAACGTTCTTAGAATTAAGTTTATATGTAACTGTGTTGTCCTAGAGTTAAAGTTCTTAGAATTAAGTTTATATGTAACTGTGCCGTCCTAGAGTTAACGTTCTTAGAATTAAGTTTATATGTAACTGTGCCGTCCACAACAAAACCTTGTATATAATTGCTGTAAATATGCTTGCTGTAGATACGTTACTGTAAGTACGTTACTGTAAATATGCTTGATTTGGGGGGGGGGGTTTACATAAAATCGCAATGCCTAGACAGCCCTCTGAATTTCTAATATTTCGTTTCGATTAGGAATTCGCTGGGGGGGGTGTCTATGCGAATGCGTCCATAGGATAAGTTTATATGTAACTGTGCTGTAAATACGCTACTGTAATTAAGATTCTGTGTTTTGTGCTGTCCTTAATTAAGATATAATCATAATCATATGTATATAATCATAATCATATGTATATAGTCATCTTCATATGTATATAATCATAATAATATGTATATAATCATAATAATATGTATATAATCATCTTCATATGTATATAATCATTTTCATATGTATATAATCATCTTGAAACGGTCCTTAGGGACCATTATTTTTATATTAAACAAGCATATATAATATAATGAATTCTGAAAACATTAATGTTATTATTTCTGCGATTAAAAAATTACAGCATAACGGTGTAAATATATCTGATAATCTTAATCCTGAAAAAATTCTATGTGATTTTGAATCATTACAACAACGAAAATTAGAGAACAAGTACACACTACCATCTGATTATAAATTCATGAAATTTATCCAGCAGGCAATGTTACAGTCGCTGTCAACAGCTACAGATAATCAGGTAAAGCTGTTTGTACCTCTCTCGCGAGCTATTGACAAAATTAAGCTAGAACTATCTCATGAATACGAACAGAAATAGATTATAAACTTTCGTATAAGACAGTTAAGAGAGCATTGTGAAAATGAAAATGAATGTGAAAATGAAAGTGATAATGAAAGTGAAAGTGGAGTTAATGTGATAATGGCTAAACAAAATCCCTGGTAAGTATATAGGTTATTTACTTATAATTTGATCTACCCAGTAAAAAAACAAACTATTCTGATCCTATTCGGATATTTTATTTTTTTTTTAATGACGCATTGTGATAAAACGCTCTATGATCTCACATACAGATTTATACTTAACGTTTCATTCTGTAAATCCAAATTACGTCCTTGCTGATCAGTAAGTTTGAAGTGTCTTCTTGATAATAACGGATTATGTACACGTAGATAAACGGGGTTAATTGGTTCAGATACAATTAACCACCCGGGAGGCACTTGAGGGCTAAATGAATATAATATATATCCTTGCTGGGCCTGGCTAGATTTTGAAAGATCTACTTGATAGCTGCCATCAATTACATCACATACTAGATTGACTGCGATCGTTGATGTTATATTAACAATTTGAGGCGAGATATGACGGCCTCCACCGTATGGATCGTTGTTATGTTTAAGAATAACCGGTGGTGGGGCTATTTTTATCCACGCTGCATGTATTTTAGGGAAATATTCATCAATAACATCGTTGAGTTGTTTTTTTTTATTTCAGCGTTATTTAAATCTGGTATTATAAATGTTTGTAAATCTTTTTCTGTTATTTTGTAATGATCAAGAAATAATTGCTTAGGTTTTGGAGATGTGTAAATATTTTTATCGACTTTAGTCGCAACGTTTATAATACTTCGATTAGCGATATATAAATCAAATAAGATCCCATTTAAATGTTTTATTGACTCGATTATCTGATTTTTTACACCATCGTCATAATGTTGAGGTAATGAAATAAATAAACTTCTTAAATCATTAAGTTTTTTTTATCGTATTCAGGCTTAAGAGGATCTAAAAATATTTTCAAAAATTCTTCATTAACAATATCTCTAGTAGTCCCCGTCCTGGCGTCTACGATGATAAGATTAAATGTTGATCTAGTTATCTTAGGGATTCTTTGACCGTCGAAATCAGTAAAGTAATATTCATCGTTGCTTGGATCAATTTCAAATGCTATATAATACCATACATTTTTGTTTCGATATTCTGGATCTTTAATGAATCTTTTTTCGCTTATTTTAAATTCATTTTTGGTTGATTCTGTAATTCCATTTGATTTTTGGTCAGGAACATCAGGCCATCCTAACACAGATCTGATGGAACTTTGATAAATATCTGCAACATAATCAGGGGAATTTATTTCAGTCGCCGCTGATAATGTTGGTTCGTAAACAGTGATTGCTATTTTGGATTCTTTTCCTGTGAAAGATTTAATTCTGCGTTGGAACTCATCATTAATCTGTTCTATTTGATAACTGCCCGTTGAAATTCCAACAACTTGCCAATCAGGAGTTCCATCAGGTTTATTCTTATTCGCAAATACCAGTGAATTATTTGCTGGTAGTCCACCAAACGATTTTGACCTGATATTTGGCCAGCTATGATAAACTCTTAATTGTGCTAGCGCTATTTCACTTGCTGGAATTGCAGTTGGAAAGTTAACGCTAAATTCAGGCTTGGTCGAACTTAATGATATCATATCAGTTTTGACGGCGTTGTATTAGTGACGATCTGTTGTAATATTTCCAACGTCGACATTATTTAAAATACTCCGTTATTTAATAGAAAGCAATCTCATGAATTTAACCTTCAGTTAGTTACTTTATCACTAAAATCTCTAGAGAACGCATTGCGTTCCATTTTAAATGCTTCATAGTAGGTTTTCATTATCGTTGCGAACTCCTCATCAGATATTTTACCATCGCTGAGATACACAGAAAGATACGATGATAGTTTAGAATAAGATGTTGTTGCTGTGTGTAGTTTTGTTATATACTCGTGTAATTTATCATTTGTACACATAGATATTTTCTTAGCGATAATACTGAGAATGCCTGCGCATGTTGTTGCCGTTGAAACAACAATTGTTGCAACTGCAGGTGCTGTCATTGTTATTGTTGATAATAATAATCCGGTTCCAGCAACAACAGCAGAAACTGAGTAAACGATTATATCAATAACAATCATACGCCTGCGATATTTTTTTACTTTTATTGTGTAATCGTCGATAATATTTTTTAGTTTGGTTTGACACTCACATACTTGAGTGTATCTGTGACGTTGAACGACGATAAGTGACTCATTCACTTGATTCATTATACTAACAACGTCATTTAATTAAGTAATTAAGATTCAGCTACGAATTCTAGGCACCACCAGTAACGTCTCTGGGGCATTTCCGTTGATGTTAACGTAAACGTTTCTTTGATGTTCTTGGTTAGCATCACCAATAGAGGATTATGATATACATTCGGTGATAATGAAGTGGCCGCAGTAATTTCCAAACCGTACATAGATAACCTGTATAACCCAGTTACTTCTGCGGTATGTTCGAGAGTTTTAGTTTGCTGTGTCCATGTTGTTGATCCTGATGCTACTGTGTATACCACATTGACGATCTGATTGTGAGGAATTTTAATCAGATTAGTTTTTGAACAATACTAGGTATTCCGTTAATAATGTCGTTGAGTTTCAAGTTAATGTCGGAGAGTTTCAAATCAACGGTTGGTTGTTCCCCAAAAAAATCTTCAATGGGTTTGTTTATGTTTCTATGAAAATTTAAGAAAGTTTGTACGTGATTAGCAAAAGTACCATTGAGTGTATTCATTTCATCATTGATTGTTTTTAACGAAGTTGTTATAGGAATGTTGCTATCGTCTACATATTTCTTTGTTGCAGTGTCAAAATATGATTCTGGTGTTCTAAGATTATTAATACCATTATTATTCATGTTGAGAAATGCACGCATTATACCACCGTTGACTAATACGTACTTAGATTCTTGATCATCGACGTATTTTTTTTGTTGCTGCATCTGTATCTACGGTTGGGTTTCCAAGGTCTATAATTTTATTTCGGTTCATAATAATGTTACCCGTAAATGAATCACCAGCTCGCTTGATAAAATCGTTAACTGACTTACCAGAATCTTGTATTTTACCTTGATCAGAAAAAATAACGATATTATTAATAACCACGGTGGGAATTCATATAAGAACATCTAACAATTGTATGTTACTCGTTTTTAATCGCCCTTGTTTATCCTGAAAAACAACGACTTCATTTTGATCCACACTTGTGATATTTAATAAATCATCGATTTCATTTCTGAGCTGATCAAGAGTTGCATATTTAGATAAATCGATTTGCTGCTGAGCTTTGCGAGAAGATCTTCCATAAATATCTACCATTATATTTACTGATATGTGTTTAAGTGTGACAACGTGGTATATTCATGCGCGACTTTATGAGGTGGTGTTGTTGATTTTGATACAGCATCAAGTACAGCGAGTACTTCTCGACCGCATATCGGCGGATCAGTTATTTTTTGTGTTGGTAATGTTGAATACCAGATTTTAGAACGCATCGAATTCTTGCTTTGCATTGTGTTTACATATTTTAAAAATTCCTTTGGTGGTGCCAACCCATACGAATCAAAATAAATAATTCCACGTGGATCAATTGCATACGCCACCCAATGGGTGCCTGGTCCAGAGGTTTTATCGAGATTAATAATACCAGTTTCTTGTCGCATCGCAAGAGGAGGTAATTGATCACGCATAAAAACTCCTCTAAAGTTTTTTATATTCAGTTGCTTAGCGGCATTAAGTAAATCAAAATTGGACATAGGAAGAATCATCGAATTCGATGACGAAGTTACCGGGGTAGTCTTAGACCTTTTCCGTTGCATTAATGTGGGGTCCTTGGTAATCTTAGACCGCGACCGTATGCTGGGCCTGATAATCTTAGACGTCCCGGCTGTGGAACGTTTGGTGCTCTTAGACGTCTTCCGCGTTGTTTTGCCCGTGATCTTTTTTTTAAGTTTTCTGCGTGCATAATTCCTTGACCCGTTGCTTTATTTAACGCCATTCCAGCAGCGGTTCCAACAGCGCCTAATGCAGCTGCTTTTGCAACAGCTGGGGCTGCAGCGGCTATTAATGCTGGTATTGCTGCGAGAAGTGGAAATATGCCACCCGTTTTAACGATGTCTTTAATGACACTCGCAGAAAGATTGAGTTTTAAACCCTTATTCATTCTTTTTGCTTCATTGAAATGCTTATGCTGGCGTTCTGATAATGATAGCTTATTCGGACCACTCGCGATTTGTTCTCGCTTTAGTGATATTTTTCCGCACAATTATTTTTTGATGATGATTGTAGCTTTTTAATCTGACCAGGAGTCAGACTGACATTAACTAGATGTGACATTTATAATTATTATCCTGATTTTAAATCAGGCGATCTAATTACATGTTTTCTACTGGGGCATCAATAACTCTCATTCGTCCACCAACACCTTCAAGCAACATCGATTTATCGCTAAGTATAACAGCGACAGCTCTGTAATTAGCAATAGCTCCTCGGTTTACGCGAGCTCGAAAATATATGTCAACGATTGATTGTCTGGTTAAATCTAAATGTTCCAACGAAAAGTAATAAATCGGATATAATGTTGTAAAATCTAGCTGTGATATTTGTAAACCAGTATCAATATTTTGATCAGGTCCCATAAATGTCATCAATCGATGATATGCACGCGCAACATGATTATTTTCAAAATTTAGCAACACTTCTTCAGAAGGTTCTTGATGTCCGTTTATCCGCAAAGAAACTTCACTAACCCCAAGCGTGTCAAATGTCATTATGCTTAGATTTTGTGAGTTTACTCGTGTAGCATCTTGTAATGCAATAAATATATGTCGCGGTGCAGAAACACCTTGTTGTGATGCTATTTGCCAAGTAAATAAACCATTAGCAATAGCTCCTCGGTTTACGCGATATAATCTGTGGTCATTGTCAACCATGATAACATGGATTTACCACCTTGACTCATAAAAGAAATTAAATGTTCTTCTTCAGGTATTGTTGGAGTCATTACTGGCATCCATAAAGAAAGTTTTGTAAGAATTACTTTACCAGCATCAGTACCAGCGGGTCGCCATATTGCATCATCGTCGGTACCCTTTCGCACAAGTGCAATTGTATGCTTAGCTCCAAATATAACCTTCCTAACATTTCTACAGAATCCAAAGATATGTGATAATGGAATTGCACATGAAAATCTTCTCCTTGCACCGATTAACATTGCTCGACGTGATCTAAATCCTAGGTTAAAATCTGGATCAGCACCACGAACCACCGGCCACACATCAACATCAGCGTTGTTGGCAAAGTTTCTTGGTCGTCTTAGTTCATATTGTTGATGCTCTGGAAAATTAGAAGTATCCTTTGAAAAGATCATTGACGGACCAGCTGATTTTGAGTAATCATCACTATATCGCGCAAGACCAAGTATCGTCGTGGCAACGTCGACGTTTTCATGACAGACCTCAATCTCTCGTCCATCAATGATATATGCTGCACCTTTAAATAACGCCATAATACAATTATTAACAAAACTAACACCCGTTTCAACTGCGTATGAGTATTATCAGCTCGCAAAATTTCACCTTCAACCTCGATAAATGCTTCAGCGGGTAAGAAATATCTGCTTGTATCCTGAACTTGTATCTCTAATCTTCCACGCTCATCAGATGTACGTGCGTCATAAAAATAATATTGATAATCGCGCACAGATTCATCTTTTAAAACCGGTGCGTCCATGTCAAACGCGGAATCAGATATACGCTTGAACATTATTTATTATTATCGTCTTCGTCTAACACGAAGACCGCTTCCTGCTATCAGACTAGCGGTTATATTTTTTTCTTTTTCTGACATTGGTACATCAGCTAATTCTGCTAGTTTTTGATTAGCAGCTTGATTTATTATTTTACTGACATTTGCGGGCATCACTTCAGTGCTGGGTAATTTTACTGGCTGAGGTTTTCGTCGTATTAATCGCGCTAATCTATCCTTGATTGCTGAGAATGCTTTGCTAGCAACATCACCAACAGCGTCAATACCTTTTTCACGGACAACATCAATAGCTTTCATTCCTAGTTGCTTTGCAAGCGGTATTGCTTTTGGGGCTATCCTTCTAAATAAACCCTGAACAACATCACCTAGTCCATCTCCGTAGGTCGTTTTGTATACTGGTAATCGTGAATTTATTACCCTGACCATGGTTGGTCTATGAGTATTGTGTATGATCATATTATTATTAAGTGATTTTATCACTAACTGCATCTAATTACCTACTTAATCACTATGATAATCATCGGCGATTTCATTAATAAGGGAACTATACACATTAATATCCATAACACCACCTGTAAATAATCGTTTACAAATATCGGCTGCTTTATTAATAATTTCTGGGGAATTATTGCCAGCTCGTTTTCCTCCAATGAGAATTTCTAGTCGATCAACATCAGCAAGGACGTTATTGGGACAAGTAATAAGGCCACTTCCTAAACCACTTCCAGTTGCGCCAGGATCTTGATATTCTTCCTCCGTTGTTCTAACTGGTTGTCGTGGTGATTGCAATCGTTTCATCATTTCTTGAAATTGTTGCGGTGATGATTGTTTTTGTTGTTGTTGTGGTGATTTTTGTGGTTGTGGATAATCACGAAGTGATTGTGAAAATTGTTGAGCTTGTTCTCCAAGTATTTTTACTGGTTTCTGTAATTGTTTAATTTTTTCGATATGTTTATGCACAGCCTCATCAAATTCATTAAAATTAATAATATCTTCATTAGATCTAATTTCTGGAATATCAGCAAAGATACGATATACATCCTTGATCCAATTGGCAGAGCTTAGAGATTTAACATGTTCTGGTTTTACATATTTTTGTCTTTTGTAATATCCAAACGCGGCAATATCAATTAATTTTTTTGGATCCCTGATAGCAGCAATACCTTCAGGCGTAAATTTATCTATTATCCTAGTTCTGGTTTTTGGTGGTTGTGGTTGTGGTTGTGGCTGTGGTTGAGCTGCTGGAATACGGCCAGCAATATCAACAGGTAATGTTTCAAGAGCTCTTTGTGTTGCCTCAGTTGCTGTAACAATTTTCTTTGTTGGTTCGACAATCGGTTTAAATAATTGTCCTGCACCTTCTGCAAATTCCACTTGAGACTCCTGACGAGCTTGTAGTTGTTGTTTGACTAAATCACGAACGGGTAAATATTGTTTGATTGCCTGTAGTCGCTCTCGAGCTAATCTAGCTGAGTGTGGTTCTCCAATCATTATTGACAATATTTATAATGGTTGTTTAATTTAAAGCAGCAGAGAGGGTGAACGACTAATACTGAGTGACCAACGCGTAAAAGAAACAAATAAAACGCGCGTCAGAGATAAAGTAACTAGGTTGTGGTTTTTATCGGTGACCTTATTTTTTCAGACTTCGTAGGAACCTTTATTTTTTATAAATAAGGTCTCTAACAAAAATGGTCTGTTCACCCTCTCTGCTGCTCCGTAGTTCATATAGTTGGTTTATGTTGTCACTTGTATGGCAGGCTCTGATTGTCCTGGTGTATGACCACCTTATAACGTCTAAGTGTAAGGACATTCATCATGGAATGGCTGTCATCTTTGGTAATTAGGTTTCAGAATGTGTTAGTTAAGTAGGACTATAGTGTTAATGAGGGTTAAGAAATTAAGGAAGGCTCAAGAGCGGACGTGATAGAAAACGTTTCTACGGTTTTGGTATTAAAGCTATAGCTCATCTCATGTAGAAGGATAGAGATAAGTCAAAGAGCATATATAGTAATAAAAAGTTTTAAAAACAATCCACCAGCAATAATGTTTTAATAACATTTTTATTCAACCAACAAACAACCAACAAATAAATAAGATCAACACATTTTTTCATATATCATATTTTTGACAAGGCTGACAAACCACCAACAATAATTTTTGAAGAGCATTTTTATTCAACCAACAAACAACCAACAAATAAATAACATCAACACATTTATTTTCAAATAACATATTTTTGACAAGGCTGACAAACCACCAACAATAATTTTTTTTTAATAACATTTTTATTCAACTAACAAACAACGAATAAATAAATAACATCAACACATTTTTTGTTTCAAATAAAACATTTTTGACAAGGCTGACAACGTTATGAAGTCAAATTAGACTTCCACGGATGGAGATCATTTAGCCATTGATATACACTACATTTCCTAGCTAAAGACAAGAAATATCCGTAACTGTCACAGAACCATCGATCTACATTTTCATCATTTCTAGAAGAGTCACGATAAAAATAAGTCACTAAATGTTTTAAGGAATATTCAAGACTACGTTGATAAAGAAATACACACAATATTGCCCACACACCATGGAATCTGCGCCTTGTAATTTCACATTATTGAATCGTGTCGTTCGGGCATTTCTTCTCATAAAGTCGATGATGTCATCTTTCAAAGGCAGTAACCCATACGAATCCAAATACTACACACAGGTATCGTGGGGAATGTAGACTGCTACCCAGTGGGTTCCTGGGAAATGACTGTCGTCCGTGTTGATGACATAAGCTTGATGGTCTTTAGGTTTGCGATAAGGAAGTTCATCTTTAGCGCACACGACAGGAATCCAAGAAGCGGTGTATGAACTGTTTTTCAAAAGGTAATAAAGTTCCCAGTTATCCATTTTGGTTTGTTGTTTCTTCTTTCACTGGTAATGATAAGTCATCAATTCAATTCTGACTTTTTGTTTGAAACGATCTGTCAAATATCCGTTTCTTTGCCTTGTCTCCGCACTCTGGGCTAAGAGAGCTTCGATGCGATAGATCTCTAGAGTAGTCAGTGGAGGACAGGAATGATCACGCAAGCCTTTATACCACTCATGCAACACGGTTTCTTCTGAGATGAGACTCCAAGCGTCGTCCAGATACTCGTCCAATTTTTCTTCTTGACTCATCATCATACATTTATCGTGTTGAATTTGACTGGGATGATCGTTTTGACATCCATAGCAATCTTTTTTACTCAGTTCCGTAATTTTATCCGCCAGGTGTTTAGCAAAACAGGACACTAAATGTTGTTCTTGTTCTGGCCATCTGGACTTGACGACTACCTCGTCCTCTTTGACTTCGTCTTGGGGTTCTGTTTTCACGCTATCCTCCCATTCCATGTCCAAAAGATTCTCCACTGTTTAAAGAGGGATAGGAGTCTTCCATTGTGTCTAATAGTCTAGAATGACTTTTCTCAAACTGTTGATTTCTATGGTATTATCGAATTCGGCATACAAGATGACGTTGACCGTCTCGGTGAGAGCTTCTGCAAACTGAAGTTCCACACGCAGTTGACCGATTTTATAGGGTGGAAATGTCCCTCGTCGCTGCCTTGGTCTGGAGTGAAATCAAAGGCCCACAAAGTGTAACCTCCGACATAATCTTCGTACGAAATACCGTGACTGGTGTTGGTTCCTAGTTGCCCCGTAGCTTCGTACAGGGACAAGTACGATCTCAAGTAATTTTTCTGGGCAAAGTTAGGTTCGAAGGGTCTGGTACACAAGGTCTTGCCATCGCGACTGACTTCAATTTTGGACACTCTGTAGTGCTTAAACTGGAAAGGATTTTGATCGTGGGCTCCGTTGAAGGCTGCATTACTGACGATACCAACGATTAAACGTTTGGGTAACTGTCCTTGGAACAGATGATCTTCGATCTTGGATCGGAGTCCAGTAGCAATGGTGAATGTTTTCTCTTCGACACGTCGTATCGGATATTTGGCGGTCGATCTGCTCAATGTTTGACTGATGTCGTTTCCCGCTTTAGGTAACACTTCTACACGTCGCACGTAAAGTCTGGCTTCTTGGATGATGGTTTTGTACTCGTTGGCTTGAGCCATCAAATGGAAAGCGACACTGCTGCGATTGAGTCTCAGGCGAATATCCACTCCGTTCAGCAAATACTTCTCTTGCAACCACATGTCCAAATGCAAACGATCCATCAGTTCTAAACTACGACCTTGCAGGATTTTCCTTCGACGATCGTTAAAACCCACATTGTGAGGATCGTCATCGGCTGTCAGGGCTCTGTCGTTAAACGTGTTCTCACCTGCAGTGTCAGGTTTCCATACCACGCAAGCATCCAGATGAGTGTTCTTGACCTCTTTTCCGTACGTCAAGAGATTTTCTAGGTACGCTCGGTAAGGGTAAGTATCCGTGCTACTGCTGATCAGTTTGTTATTCAAGTACAAATCCACTTCGCTGAACAAGGAATGCATGAAATTGTTGACGGGAGCTACTGCGGCATCGGCTCCCGGATTGGTGTTGTCGGTTTTGATCACTTTCAGCTTTAGATACAAGTAACTATTATTCAGATCGATGTAATCTTCGGGCTGTCCTTTGATTTCAACTCGATGGGAGCGGAATCCACCAAAGAGGAGACGGGATGAAATTCCACCCATTGGGATTCTTGCATCGTCATCATGGTGGGTGGCATGGCAAACAGATCCAGTTCCGACTTGGAACAAGCACAAGACCCTCGGTGCATCATTTTCCTTTTTTTAATAATCAAAAACGTCTAACTCTCGGACGGTTTTTCTTTTCTTTGTCTTTCTAGCTCTAGGGGCGTGAAGTCCTCTGAAAGGGTGTTTTCGTCGTCTTTTTCTGCCTTGTCCTTGCTGTGGCCTCAGGGAAGCAGGAATGCCTAACTCAGCATTGCCCAGGGCATTTATAGGAGTTTCTCGCCGACCCAAAAGGTCTTTGCCCGTTTGAAGCAAAACATTTTTGCCTGCTCTCAAGAAAGCTTCTTTGGGGTTTTGTTTGTCAATGATGACATTTTGGAGAAATTCTTTACCTTGCGTCAACGCGGCATCTTTAAGGCGTGCAATCCCCGTGTCACCATCGGTTTCAAAACGGGAACCACTGTCCGAAAGGCCGCCGATTTGAGCATATCACCTAAACCATGTCCTCGCTGTCGAGCAACTCCTTGGTACACAGGATACATGACTGACAAAAAGTTAGAGTAATCGTTTTCGAAAATGGACTGTGACTTTCCCTTTGGTGAATGGAATATTTTGTCCCAGATCTCCTTTTATAGTAATGTTGACAGTGTCGAAATACGGCTTACTGACGGACAAATAGTGAGGATTTACAAATTCACGGTGAACGTGATAGGTGTTTCCACCTTCCTCGTCAGCCCTCGTGGCAGAATCCACTTTGAAAGGAATGACACGCAGTAACGGTACGGAGGTGTGTCCCACTACGTTGTACTCCACCACATCGGAGTACACACAAATCAAATTCAGTCCTAGGTTCATTTCTACAGGGAATCGAAAATATTTCGCAAAATCCACGTTACTGGTCACGGCTGGTATTTCTTTTGCAATCTTGATTAACTTAGGGTCTCCACCCAAAATGTGATACAATTCAGGACAAAATGTAATGGCCAATATTTTGTCCTCAGAAAATTTCATCAGTAGGCGACGAGATATTTTGTGGTACTCAATTGTGACACTTTTTTTGGCTTTCTCCAAAGCTTTACTAAACATGAAATTGAACCTCTCAGCTATGGTGTTCACCAAATGTTGACCACTAAAATAATAACCTGCAGGAATTTTCAACAGATAAGTGGTTCGTTTAGTTATGGGGTTTGTTGTTTTGATAAAGTCAGCTACACCACCAGTACTAGCGCGTTCATCCATGACTTGTTGCACTTGATCGTCCCAAACTTCTATCGTCAAAGTGTTTTGATTTTCGACGATGTTTTTGATTTGTGTAGGGTGAATAATTTCTACCAAAGCCACTTCCCAATGGGCTTCGTGATCCAATCGGATAGCCTGAGGTAATTTGCCGAGAAACAGCACAAAGTGTTATTGGGAAACACCTCCATGGAACTGTCGCTGGGTAACGTTAAGTAAAATTGGTTGTTCATAATTCCACAGTTCTAGTATCCGAGGAGTCACTGGAAGTTAGAGGAGTGTCTAAAAGAGGATGGTTAGGGTGACTGTTGGAACTGACGTTGGACACAAGACTCCCGTTGTTGTTGTTTCCGTTAGAGGAATATTTCAGAGACGGATTGGGAAGAAGGTAACCAATGCAACTGCTAAGTAAAATGGTCCACAATTGCTTGTCTCCTTGTTGCAAACTCAAATTGGCAATGGCAGCACCGATGACACAATACACCACAAAGATTTGGCAGAAAAAGACGATTTGCGTTTTAGGCACACGTTCTCCACACCACACCCACAAGGGTTGTTTTTGTAGATCTTGCAGAGAAGAACTGGGGGAAGGAGTGGTCACTGCAGTAGCTGAGACTGTGTTGAAGGGCATGATGGTCACTTCTTTTATAGTCGATGAGTTGCGAAGCGTCTATCCAAGAGTCAAAACTGGGAGGATATCCTTTCCAACGTACTTTGACTTCTTTGACACGTTTCTTTCCTACTTTACGAGTTCTTCGATCGAGAATGCTTTCGATCTCGTACACGTCGTCTTCTTTTTTGGTCACACGTTGTAACTCGGGTAAGCAAAACGTTCCTTTTAACACTTCCCCGTTCATGTCCTCTAATTTATAGACGGGAGGATAACGACCACGCACACGTTCAGTGACACGAAACAATTCGGTGGTCCAATTGGGTAAGTAACCTTTGTCGAAAGTGCGTCTGGTTTTGCCAATGCGTACCCAATCTCCCGAGGCCAACACTCCACCTTTCTTGGGGACAGGCACTGTCGTGGACGGTCCAAACAGGCGCTCGAAGCCGGTCACTTCGTTCTCGGGAGTCACTTCTTGGGGGGCACGTCCAATGCTCCGATGGTAAGATTGGTTGTACGATTGAACGAGGTGTGGCAAGACGTCAATGTACTTGGGAGTGTGTTGATGCGTAAAATATTTCCACATGCGTTCTTTCAAGGTACGTTGAAAACGTTCCACGATGCTGGCTTTGGTTTCGGGATTCTCGGTGGTGAAAAAATGAATGTCACGTTTCTTCAATTCTTTTTTGAAAGCTTGGTTTAGAAATTCGGTGCCTTTGTCCGTTTGCCATCGAAGAGGGTGACGACCACTTTGTTTCAACACCAGTTTGAGGGCTCGCACTAACTCACTGTTCGATTTGGAAGTCAATGGTACGACCCAAGCAAATTTGGAAAAGACGTCGATGACACAAAACAAATATTTGTAGCCACGATTGTAAGTGGCTAAATGAGAGACATCGGCTAAATCGGTTTGCCATTGGTGATCGATACCCTCCACTTGGGTGCGACTTCTGGAAAATTTTCGTCGAATGGGTTTGTGTAAGGTGTACGTGGCTTGTTCTTGTAACCAGCGTTGCAACTGAGGTAAACGGATACTTTTCAGTCGAGTTTTGGCAGCACGATACAATTTCTGAACTCCTCCGTAACCTGCAGGATGAGCTGGATCGTAGTAAATGCTGGTTAACACCTTCTCCATATTTTAATAAGTGATCCAATTTTCACGAATGCTAGTCTGAATGGAAGGAGGGGTGGTTTGGAAACGGTCTTACGTGTCCGATGTGCCACGGGCGTAGAAGTGGAAGGTAGTGGTGGTAATGGAATGGCTTTGGTCTTCTTTTCTTTTTTCACTTCTGGTTTCCCTTCTTTCTTTTTCACCTCTGTCGAAGGTGGAGTAGACATCATCTTTTTAACCCAAGCTTTAAGTTCTTCTCGTTGCGGTGTAGGGAAGGGGTCAACAAGGACGCTGCAATCTTACTAGGAATGGGAACTGCTGACGGTGTTTGAAAAACTTCTCGTACCTCTTCTTCCTCAGGCCTTCGTGGGGTTGTGTCTGTCTTGACCGCTGGTAGTGGTGGTAGTGGTGGTGGTGATGGACTTTTCATCAAGGCCTTAAAATCTTTCAGAGTGGGTGGAGCTGTTTCGTCTAAAGCTTTCTGGTGAAAGAGTTGCAGTCGTTGCAACAACTGACCGTGCCGTTGCGATTTTTCCGTTTCTGACAAATCGCTGCGATCCATCAACGATTGCAGTTCGTGTTGTATCTGGGACATCTCGGTCAAATGAGGATTGGGAGGTAAATGTGGGGTTCGTTGTTCTTGCCAACGATGGTATTCCATCCATCGTTTGTAAGGGACTAAAGCTAGCTTTCGTCCTTCCATCAGATTTCAAGGATCACGTCTGAGATCTTTTGATTTCAGAGGTCCCTTTTATCTTCTTGGTCTTTTATTTTGGAATTATGGCAGGTATAATATGTCCCATGGCACTCAGTATAGGTTTCGCTACATTGGTAATAAGTCTTAACAGGGGCAAAAATCCTCCACGTTGCACCAACATCTTTTTCTTTTGACCAATGGGTATTTTCTTTTGGACCATTTGGCGAAGAACGTGTCGATGTTTGGCTAAGCAATTTTTCTGATGTTTAGTCAAAGGTATTGTGCCTTTCAAGACGTTCAGACAACATTCGCTCACCGTATCGATGACATCTTTGGAGGCCGTTTGAATGAGTTTTTTCGCATGGGTGAAGGAACTTTGGACAGGACAGACAACATGTCCCAATGTTTGACCAAACGAGGAGGCAGTCCTTTCCTTTTCTTTCCTTTGGGGGTAGAAGAGGAATGTCTTTTGCAGGGTGACATCTTTGTTTGTTGATTCCGGGACACACACCAAAAATACACTAACGTCGATGACTTGTCACACAGCCTTTTATCCTTTTGGGGACTATCGCTTTGTCATAAAGGTGACAATGTGTTTTCCAAAATCACCAAAGAATCCTCCTCTTTGGTGACTCCTCTTTTTCTTTGGACGAGTGTGCCTTTTCTGGGGTGACGTCGATGTTTGACTAAGCGTTTTTTCGCATGACGAGACTGTCTTTTTCTTTTCTCTTTCTGGACAGAAGAACGACGATGAGGGGACATCTTTTGATCCACAACATACACTAAAGTCCATGGTTTCACATGCGTCTTTTTATCTTATTTTTTTTTGGAGCCTGTCTTTTACCCTTGTGACAAACTTGTCACCTATCTTATCGAATTCAAGGAAAGGGCCAAAGAAACCTCCCTTTTGGTGGCTTCTCCTTTTCTTTGGACGAGTGTGTCTTTTCAGAGAGTGTCGCCGATGTTTGACTAAGCGCTTTTTAGGATGACGTGACTGTCTTTTTCGTTTTCCTTTTCCTTTTTGGACCGAAGAAGAACGACGATGGTAACGGTGTACACTTCTTGGAGGGAACATCTTTGGACGTGCAGTAGCACAAAAAATACTGATCCGTATGGTTTGCCTCAGGTCATTTTATACTGGAATGCGTCGCCACTGATTGTCTTTACGTCGTATCAACTTGATGACAGGTAACACACGCCGTGGAGGAGTTCGCAACGGACTAAATCGAGACAGTTCTTGCTTGGACAAATCCAGTAAACTCTGTAACACACCCGTTCTCTCTTGGACTTTGACTTTGGGGGCAGGTACTTTGTGAGCCGCGGCTACTGCCGCTAAAGAGGAAGAGGGTGTCACTGCTGGAGGAGAAGTTGTTGGAGACACTCTCTTGCGAGTAAAAGCTGTTTTCTGTGGGCTTTTCTTTTTCTTTTTCTGAGGTTGTGACCTGGTCTTGACACCCTTGCTCTTTTTCTTTTTCTTCTGGGTACGTTTGGGTGTGGCTTTTTTCTTGGGGACAACTTTGGGAGCATTAGGATCCCATTTTAAGAGGGAACGAATGATGACACCTCCTAAAGATCCACTTCCTCCAGGTTTCAAAATGATTTGCTTTTTGGTTTGAGTGTCGATGCGAGGATCGGCTAGTTGCGTCAAGGCAACTTTGTTTCTCTCAAAAAAACGTTTGGTTTGATGTGGAATCTGAATGATGCCTTGCAGTAATTGACGTGCTGTCACCGTAAACCATCGTAAGACTTCTTTGAGACTAGCTTCTAAGACACGAGCACGTATTTGTGGATTTTTTTCGCGACTGATGCCGTACAAGGCACGAATCAATTTAATGGGAAGATGAGACTGAAGGGACGTCATGTTGACAATGTGTGAGACAGAGTCCAAGTGACCGAGGTTTTTATAGATTTTTTGGGGTGATTAAGTCGACGACGGAGACGTGTACACGATAGGTCCTCCGTCTTGGCACCAGGGGTGAAACAGATGGGTACGAAATCGCAAATAATCGGGAGTAGTGGGTTTAAATCCACGAGTAAATAAGCGTGTGGGGTTTGAGTGGCATCGTCGTACGCATGAATCAGCCAAGGCGTTCCTAACTGTTTGGCTAAGACTTGTACTTGCGATTTATCTCTAGGGCTTTTAAACAACACCAAGTAATGAGCATTGAGACTGATGGTACGATGGGCTTTACTTTGTTGAAACAAATTTTGGGTAATGTAAATGACACTGGCATTACGATGATGCCCTTTGCGCGTAAACCAGAGTTTAATTTCTTCTTCGTCTTCTCCTAACATGTCGTCAAAAATAACCAAATGAGTTTGACTAGGGTCAGACACGATTCCGTCGTCTTCGACAGGAATGCCTTCCACAAAGACGATGGAATCGCCTTGACTTTCTCGCAGAAGGCTGTACGCCGATTGCCACTCTTTATAGCACCACACGATTCGTTGAGGAGGACGATCGATCAAATGATGTTTATGTTCGATCAAACGTTTGACAAATTCGGTTTTGCCTGAACCGCTTGGTCCAGCAATAAGCATGTTAAAGGGATGGCGAAGATACAAGGCCTCCCAACTAGTCCGATCTACGTGTTCGTCAATGACTTTGACAGTGGAGGAAGAGGGAGCAGAGACAGTAGAGGTAGCCATAGTAGTAGTAGTGTAATAAAATGTCACTTGTGACACGAAGACAGACAAGACAAGAGTTTTTATACTTTTTCAGGACACGTTTATTGTCATCTTTATTAGTGAACAACACGAAAGACAAAAATACATAAAAGCCATATGGTTAAGTACAGGAATAAAAAACACAACAAAACGACCATAGTGGAATATAAACAAGTCTCTGTACAACATTTTTTGTGATCAAGAGGTGAAATCGTAGGAGTAGTGTGTAATGTTCTGAGAGTCTGTACATTCCTTGGTTCAGTCACACAAGGGTCCTCCCGAAATGGTCTTTCAGGAATGTCAATGACAGTCCTGTCTTGAAGAGAGTGGTTTTCCTCGGTGACAGACTGTTCTTCTGGTATTGACACTAACACAGGTTTAAAAGTGACTTTTTTCACGGAACGTTTTAATGTTTTAGGATGACAAATCTTGGGCATAGTGTGCCACTTCTTTAGCCCAAGCCTCAAACCCCAAACTTTTCCAGTCACGTACATCTGTCCAGTGAGGGTGTAAGTCACAAGCTACACACACGTCGTCGTACACATCTTCAGTGCCTAAAAGTTGACGAATCTTGTTTTTCCGTAGAGGTTGAGAAGTATCCAAATGAAAGCGCAAAGCTTTGAGCAGAATGAGTCTCTCGTGGACATTTAAAGGGATCACTTTCATATTTTGTTTTGGAGTAATAGGTACTGTTCGTAAAGAGTCCACAAAGAATCAGCTGGTAAACGAAATCCCAGAAAGCAAGTCACTAAGACACACACTACACGTCGACCCCAATTCAATGGAGACAGTTCTCGTAATAGGCGATGGTAATCCTCCACCGTTTGAATACTGTCATTGATTTCCTTCCACGGAATCTGTTGTATCACGAATGATAAAGGTCGTGGCATGGTAGAACGTTTTTATACCCTCTTTTTTCGGCAGCTATAAGTGTACTTTTTGCACAGAAGTGGTCGTATTCCGTCGACGTATTCAAAATATTTAGTCACTAACTTGCACATCACACGTCGTTCAGAAGTTTCCTCTTCAACTAAGTTTACATTGTGTACAAGATTTTGGTAACCCTCTAACTCTTCTTCTGGAATTCGATGCAGTAAGTGTACCTGGTAGTAAAAATAATCACTATCAACAACACAATTCTTCTTGCTCACGAGTAGTTGATCAATGTCTGACCACTGGAACACTTTCATCAGAATCAATCCTCTTATAGCATTTAGGTACCAGTGGTTCCAACATCGGTGACGTAACGGATGCAATGATTCTTTTCGTTTCACTTGTATTTTGACGAACTCACGGTAAATGCGTTCTCTCAATTCCACAGGCAAAGCACGAATGTTCTCTTGTAAAGTATCCATAACCATGTCAGTCAAACACTTCTCCTAGAGCGAAAGTAATGAACGTACTGAGTAATTTCTGACCACTGCCATTCCAGGAAACGGTCAAGAATGTCAATAAAATCTTCAAATGTAAATGGTCTAAAGCGAAATAGTAGAACGAACGCACCCTTGATCCAGATAAATCGGACTTGTTTGTTGACTTTGGTCAATTTCCTCTTATGAATTTCTCGACACAAATGTTCTACAGTCACTAATTGAGATTTGGCTCTGGCAAGTCCCTGCCAAATGTCCTGGTAGATCTTCTCTTGCAATTCGTTTGGTAATCTTTGAAGATTATTTTTTACATCGGGTTTAAATACTTGTCTAGGGATTGTCCAACGTTTGACTCCTAACTCCGTAGCTAGCTTTTTACACAACATGGTAGGGTCACTTCAATGACGAGGTCCCACTAAAGGCAGGTAGTGACACTCTGGAGACCATCGAGCATGTTCCAGGTAAGCGCAATCTTTCTTCTCCCATTCGTGAAGTGAGACACCGCAACTGAAGCACTTGACTTTATCTCCTTCGCCCAAGTAGATAAATCCGGCTCTGGCTAATTCTTCGGGGGTAGGTCCTCCTAGATATTTTGGCCATTTTCCTTGGAAGGTTTGCAATCGACTTTCAAAATCACAGTATTCTGGCAAACGCACAGGGAACGAATATTCGTCTTTCACAGGTTCATTTCGATGAGGGTACGGTGAAATCCTTAGGAGTTTGCTCAGTTTTACATGACATCCGTAGGGTGGTAGTCGCATGGTTTCCTGTGGAGGTGGACATCCACCATGAAACCCAGTAAAGTGAAAAGGTGTGCGATAACGAGTGGCATCGCTTTCACATCCGTCAGGTTTGACACGTACAGCATCACTTTCCATGGTAGGCATGGTAGTAGAAGTAGTAGTTATAGCAAAGTTCCCATGATGATGTGGTACTGAATCACTAAGGTCATAGCGTACGGCATCCCTACCATCGCAAGGCACAGCATCGTACTTGAGTTTACTCTTACTGGATACTTGCTGTGTGAATGGATTCATCTTTCTCGCTTAGCAATGGTAGTCACAATGAACTATCGACCTTGAACGTTGTCCCTTTTTATATGCTGACCAATATCGGCATGACCGTACGGTAAAGTGAAGTGGTTGGGAAGCCGAACTCGCTTCTGGTACACGATTTGATAAACTTTTTCCAAGGGTCGACTGACGATTTGGTGTGTGGGTAAACGTACAATCTTGTGCGGTTCGTGGGTGGTCACTTTAAAGTTTCGATCCTGTCCAGACTGCAAGGCTTCTTTCAATATGCTAAAGTTCACCACTCGACTGGTGCGATAATTGAGAGTCAATCCTTTCACTTTACACTCCGTGTGCACATCTCCTTGATTGTTCCGGTATTCGTAGCCGTAATTTTTGGGACCGCCACTTGCAAAACTTAGAATCTTGTGGTCGGGATGCTCGTCCGTCCAGGCTCCTAAACGGTCTCCTTCGATGACAGGGTGAGGTTGACCCAGGCGATCAATGTAGATGCAACTGTCCGTGTCAAAATACAGCACACGATCTCCTAATAGTTCTAAAGCTTCGTACAGTTTTAAGCGAGCATGGGCTGTCACGTAGGCCGCAATGATGACATTTCCAAATTCGTCGGCTTCTACAAAGTCCAGTTCTTCTTCGTAATTGACTAAGAGCAAGTCCTCACGAACAACGTCCACGTGTTTCATGTATTTGGTTTTGTCGTGAATCATCTGCAAGTATCGGAAAGGTTCTGTCAAATACTCCGTCTTGGGTAAATACGGTCGTTGTGCCATTTTGCCCCACAAACAATTCAACATCACTTTGGCAAACGATCGCCTTCCTTCGTTTTTCTCGATGTGGTCTAAAGTGATGCCTTCCTGCTTCCAGTATTTCTCTTTGAACTTTGTTTGATCTTCGGGAGTGTGACACCAGGAAGGATATCCGCTAGCTTCTTGTTTCAGTTTCAAAAAGGCATTCACGTAGTCTGCAAAAATGCCTTTCTGAGTCTCGTAGCCCTTGTGGTATTTTTCTGTCTTGGGAAAGTGGTAAATTTCGTACACTTGTAACAGTTGGTATCCCAAGTCCAGAGCTTTAAACAATTCCACGCTGACTCACGTTCCCGTCAAGGCTCGTTCTTCCTGAGTGTGCTGACAAGGGTGGTCTTGGTTGCACGTTTCAGCACAAGTACGACACAAGGGAAACATCAGTTTTCCTTGGCATTGATGTGGTAAAACGGGATGGTACAAGTTCGTGGGAGGCAAGACTTTACACTTGATCAGTCCTTCGTATTGTCGAATATTGTCCACGTCGATGTGTTCTGTCAGCAATTGTGGGTGCCCTGCGGGAAAGTGGCAATATTTGCACACGTACGGATACAGAGAACACACGTCCAAGTATTTGATTTCTTCTCCTTTCTCCTCGTCGACTTGGTACAGCAAACAGGTGGCATTCGTCCGTCTTCCGTACAAACTGTCCCGCGGGTTCAGAGGGTCCACCAGCTTGTAACTTTCCACGATGCGCTTAAACTCGGGATCGGTTTTCAATCGCTGATCGTACTCGTGTTCCCACATTTCCACTACTTGGTATCCTTGCTCTTCTAACTTCAAGCGGCGCTGACAAGTGGCCTGGTACAAGTCTTCCATGGTCCGTTGTAAAAACTGGTTTTTAGTGCCACGTTGAGGGTAGCAGATGGGACATCCGTGAAATAAGCACCCGTTAAACTCGTACACGATTTGAGGGTTTTCTAAGTCCCAGCCGTCTACCGAATACCTTCCGATGGTCTTTTCGCCTCCTCCGTTGCGAGCATGTTGGATCCATTTGTCTTCCTTCTCACACAAGTAATGTAACCAACGTAGGGCTTTGACCGAGTATTGACGTTTGACAAAACTGGTCGTTTGAGGACTGATGACAGCTAGGGTGTTTTCGGGCATGAATCGTTGACGATACACTAAGGAACACGCTTTGGCAATGGTACAAGCTTCTTTCAAAGGATCGATCCCTCCGTGTTCCATGAACAGCTCTCGAAATTTTCCACAGCAGCGACGTAAAATGTCTACGTCGGAACGACAATATTTTAACATTTCTTCTTGAAAGTCAAAAGGGTCCGAAGCGTGAGTCTGGTACCATGCGTAGAAAGCTTCTCGTTGTTCGGTACGCATGTTGTCGGGGTCATAGTAGTGAGCCTCAGGCAAATGGGGTAGAACGGCGTGTTGATTGGCTTCGGTATTGAAAAAGTGTGGAAAATAGCCTTTGGCCATTTCTGTCATGCCAAACGTTTTAGGCATGCGGCTCAAAGGCATAGCCAAGTAACTCATTGAATCTTTAAACTGTACTTGTCCCACTTGCATGGAAATGATTTTGGCTCCGTTCAAAGTTACTTTCGGACGTTCGGTACTTTGTTCCGTATAGTATCTCAACAGAAATTGTCCATCGTATCCCGAGAAATTGTGAGCCATCACCGTGGCATGGCGATGACAATCTCCGTAACGTTCGATATCTTCTTGGCTCCACGTCTCGTCGATAGGGTTTAAGATCCATTGGGCAAAATCGGCTAGTGTGTTCGGTCCTCGAAAGATTTTTTCACGTCCTCCAGGAATCTTGCTGCAATGAGGGCAATGAGCCAAGATAGGCTCTTGGATGCACTTCTCGCACGTTCGGTGAGCCACGCAGAAATTAGGAATGTGAATACCAGTCTCTTGCATGCATTCGAAATCGAAAAAGATGAAATTCCCTTTCTTCTTCTGGTCATTATCTTCTTCTTCATGTTTAGAATGGTATTTTTGAATGTAGCATTGGTGTTCCAAGTCCATGATTTGGCGACAAATGTGACATCGTTTCTTTCCTCGACAAATGTGTAACTTAACACTATTGGTACGTATGCCTTGTCCACAAGTAGGGCACAATCTCAAGAGCTGACAAGCACATTTCTGCTGTGAACCTTGCGTCTTTAGGTGTTGTTGGTAACAGGCAGGACTGACAAACGTGCGCTGACAAGCAGAGCAATGCACTCGTTCTTGTCCTTCGTCCAGACAGGGTGTAGAGGCTAAACATCCTGAGCATTTCGATCCACAATGCTTGTGTTGCTCTCGATTGTTATAGCCATAGTCACATTTCTCACAGTAATAACTGTATGACAGGAATGCAGTGATACTGGTAATGGCATCAAAATGTTCATCGTGATGATAGACGTGAATGTATTTTCCGTCTTTAAAATCTTGACCTCGAAACAACAGAGGTCCGCGCACTTCTTGAGGGTGAACTTTCAAGGTGTAACGTGGAGCCAAGACGTCTTGCAACTTTTGCATTTCAGGAATGCCACAGGGTGTGTCTTTAGCTAACCCCGCTTGCTGTAACAGGAGTTCTGCTTCTTTTCGTTGTTTGGCTCGGTCCGATTGTTGAATAGTTTTCCAGGCTCTTTTCCATTCTACCGTATCGTTCTTGTCGGCATACGTTTGTCCCACCACGATGGCACGGGCTAAACACATCTTGTCTTTTGGATTGTTAATTTGGACGAGACTACGCTTGAGGTTACGCAAGTTGTCTACCAACATCAACTTTTTTTTACCTGTCCCTTGGGGAAGAGACACGTGGGTCATGTACAGTGTCGCTTTTCCGTCCGTGATGTGAAATTTGTCGTTGGATTGTTGTACGTGTTGAATCTTGTCCATGATTTTGGAAGGTGTCAATTCTGTTGGACTGCTAAACTCGATCCAAACGGGAGACTTCAAATTGTCGTGATGAATAGAAAGTTTTAGTGTGGTTAACAAAGAATCCCACACATCGGTGATGAACCCTTCTGCTTTTTCCAAGGGTACGTCAGACTTGAAATCTTTAAACTTCACCGCGTACGTGTAGGCCGTGGTTCTAAATTTTCTGGAAGAGCGTTTGTCCGTCTCCCGAATATGGTAGTACTTTTCAGGGTTTACGGGTGGTAATGGACTTTGATTTGGTGTAGACTCTTTAGGCTTCGATTCTGGTTCACTCATCTCATCTTCAAAATCGCTGGCATGAATTTGTGCCAAGACTTCAGCTACTGTGCGAGGCGATAAATCACGTTTCTGCCTCTTACTTTCTTCTTCTTTCTTTTCGAAATGATGCGATCGTTTCATCTTGACGGCAAAAAGTCAAATGACTACCTGTGAAACACCATGAACCCTATATATCTATGTCAGACCAGGGCATATATAAAGGGCTAGTGACTCCCCTCTCAGTATTCATTTCGCTCTCAAGCCGACCAGCACAATGGAAGAACCCACACAGATCGAACTTCTGATTAGAGCATTGCGAGGTGTGATAAGAAAGTTTTCTTCAGACAAGCCGACGGACTACTCTCCTTCCTTTCGAGATAAAAGTCAAGATACTTGCTATATCTGTCAAAAGAAAGGGCATTGGGCTACAGAATGTCCAGACCGTCAAAGAAGCAAGGCCAGTGTCAAAAGAAACAAAAGTCAAGATACCTGTTATCATTGTCAAGAGAAAGGACATTGGTCTTCAGAGTGCCCTAAGAAATAACAGGAGCAGGAGAAGGAGGAAGAAGAAACAGAGGTGACCTCGACAAAAGAAGAACCCCGACACGTTCAGAAAGAGAAGACAGAAAAGAAAAGAAGACGAGAAAAATGTGAGAAGAAGAAGAAGAAGAAGAGGAAAAAAGTGTAAAAGTGAAGAAATTGAAAAAACAGAGAGAGTGAAAGAAAAAAGACATAGAAGAAATCTATGAACTTTTTTAAAAGTGTTGTGTTGTGTTATGTTGTGATATTGAATTGTAAAAAATTTGTAACAGAATAGACCAAACTGAAAAAAACGTAAGTGTCTCTTGGTTTTCATTATTTAGAAATAATAAGGACCTACACTCATACACTCACAACACGTACATCATAGGGTTAAAGAAGGGATTTTGAGTTTTAATTGATTTTGGCAAAATGAATAGTCACTCTTTTCGAGAGTATTGGGTAGCCCTGAAAAGGACTGTTGAGTGTTTGTTTTTTCCTTAGAACAAACTCAGGAACGAGAATCAATTCGCTTTAACTGTCTTAAGCCTTTGCCACGGCCAAGGCCTACTTGTGGACTTGCTCCTGTCAATGATTTAGTAGATATCACTAGGGGTGGTATCTGTGGTGTAGTCACAGGGTTAGGTTGTTTGGCTCGGGAAGGTCTTTTTCTCTTGGGTCGTAATAAAGAAGTCTGATACATTTGTTTCAGACTTCTTAACTCGGCCAAAATGTCCAAGAGTACCGTGACCGTTTGACTTTCGCTGTTCTCCTTCTCTCCTAGACTTTGTTTCTTCTCTACTGCTTCTTCTTCCTGTCGTTTCCTTCTTGCCTCTTCTTCTTCTTCTCGCTGTTTCTGTTCAAGAAGAAATGCTTGCTCTGCTTCTTTCTGCTGCTGTAAAAATTTCTCCAATTCTTCTCTCTGTCTTTGTTTAAAATCGTCGACACGTGGTAAAGAAGGAGAAAGTGGCGAAGGTACTGGTACCGGAACAAATTCTTGGGAAGAAGATAAAAAATCCACTAAATCCCAGTTGAAATCAACCTCTTCGGGAAGTAGCACTGTGTTCACTTTGGTAGCTGCTGCTGTACCATTACTTCTCGTCTCCACAGCCGGTGCACCCCAATTCACTGTCTTCTTAGCTTCCGTCATGTTTCACAAAACAATACCGCATCGATTCAATGCGCACAGACGCTAGTGTGCCTATATAGGAAATGTGACGTCACAGGTAGCTCTCTTCGGATTGGAAGACAGACTCCGCGAAGTGACTGAATTTTGTAACGCGTGTTGGGATTGGTGAACCCTTTCAATCCGTTTCGATCCGGTCTTCCACTATAAATAAACGTGGTTCACTTCATTTCCTTCACCTGTTCTCGTCACAGAGAAGATGTTGATCGACGTAGAATCCTCTACTTTGGTATCCTCAATGCTGTTCCGTACAGACTTACCCATGTATGTGAAAACAAAATGGACTGTCATCCGGATCACCGGTGCCACTATTTGGAAAAGAAGATGCTATGTGGAAAGACAAGGCTGTCTTAAGCGGACTCTCATCTACGGACCAGAAGTGAGACACAGTTTAAGACAAACTTTGAGAAATTTGAGGAAGATAAGAAGACCTATGCGATGTCCTGTATGTTAACGGAATGGTGTTAACATCACATAACAAACAACGGCCCTTTTCAGGGCCACTTCCAATGCCTCGAAAAGATCTTAATTTTCATTTTATCTCCACCCTAAACGAATATATATAAACCCTTCCTCTACTAAAAAACACGAACGCTCTTGATTCGTGTTTGTCTATAGCCCTCTCTCAGGTAGCCTGACGTCACAGTACTTCTCTTTTTGCTACATTGTTACCAGTGTGACGTCATGCCACCTGTCGCTTATCGCTATACAAACCCACAGTCTACTAGTCGCCGCTCTACAAAAATTTCCATTGACGCTATACAGGCCCAGGGTGTGCTAGTCACTCTACCCAATTTTCCATTGACGCTATACAGGCCCAGGGTGTGCTTTTATTTCTTGATGCTATACGGGCCCGGGGGAGGGGTCTGTAATGCTAATTCCCATTGACGCTACGGTAACCCCTATTACTACTAATGTTCTAGCACTACTTTATAAACAAACCTCTCGAGATAAATAATTAAAAAAAGTGCAGAAGATGCTATGAAAATGTACAGAAATGCAGTCCTGTGTGGAAATTGAATTTATACGTATTTTCGTTAAGAAATTTAAAAAAAAAAATGTTAACTGGGTGTAAGGGCGAATGGGAACATGTTACAATTGCAAAATACAAAGTCAGTGTAAATAGCAAACGAAAGTAAGGAAAAGTACATTGAACCTATAATAAGGGCGGGTAGTAATATAACAATAATGTAATAAAGCCAAAATGAACTGTGACTTTCATCGGTCATGAAACGAAGTTTCATATCTCCATAGAAGTAGATGGCGAAGCTCTGAAGGCTCTTTGAAAGAGAATATAAATATATACCTGGCAGAAGTTCCACCACGTCATCACCAAAATTTATGCGATGGATTTTTAACAATTGGTCGTTTACCAAGATCGTCCCATCAGGTGTCCAAGCTCAACCTAGGCGCATGGATTTCACTAGCTTCCTGGCTTCGAAAAGCAGATTACGTTTTGTTTTGGTCAGAATCTCTATAATAAGATTAGTAACCCTTGTCCTTGATATGTGTACGGACTTAATACAGTTTCTGACAGGCACGATACGTGGTAAATTTTATAATGACGTACAAGAGTGGTGTGACTGCCCGTTATACTTCAGCTAGTGTGATCTGTCAATTTTCTTTAAGTCCAAGTTTAAACAGATGAATTTAGACATTTTCAGGATGTATTTGTCAGCGTCCTCATCATGGCTTTTTGGGAATACAGTTTACTGTGATAGTTTTCGGGTGCTGTACTGTTCCGAAAAAGTCCGCGTTTTTAGTTGTTCGTTCTGAATCATGTCCTGAGTTGTGCGTTCTCTGATTCCAGTTCCGTTATTCTGGCGCTGAGGGTCGTAGTAACACCATCTACTATAGATTTAAAAATGTTCTGAAGCTGTGTGAGAAATGTCTCCTGTAGCGGCTTAAAGATTTTCAGTAACTCATCGTGCTATAGTCTCGAAACGTTTAATGCAAGTACAATATGGCATTTTTTGCGTATGTGTCTTTAGGGCTTGAATTTTGAAATCTCATTGAGGAAAATTATTATCTGACTCTCTTTGTCAGCCCGAATTTCTGTGTGTGTGTGTGTGTGTGAGAGAGAGAGAGAGAGAGAGAGAGAGAGAGAGAGAGAGAGAGAGAGAGAGAGAAGGGGGGGGGAGAGAGTTGTACTTTGCATTCAAAATCTGGCATAGGCTACATATTTCTTTAATCTTTAATTTGGCTCAGACATCACAATCTCCTGAAGTTTAATTTTGTAATTCACTCTTTGATGGAAACTGAAACCTTTTTAAAAAAATATTTTGTAGTCCAAGCCACTATTAAGGTTTGCAAAGATCTGGAAATAGGCTACCAAAAAAGCTGTTGAAATGCAAACACGTCATAAAAAAATTTAATTATGTATATCTGGCAAACAGCCATAGACTGTAAATTGTACCCGTTAACGGTTACAAATATTGGAATGGTTGCGAGATTCGCATTTGACGCCAAGGTCACGAAGGCTGTCGATTGTACAATCCCAGGTTATTCATCAATTTGTCCTCCAAACGACGAGGAAAGAAATCAAACAAACCAAAAACTGGTTAAATCGGTAATCATCTGTAGTATATATAGATTTATCAGGGTCCTCATTTAAAAAAAAAAAAACAAAAAAAACCCCCAAAAAACATTTTAGTATGTACTCAGAGTAAAATGTCCTTCTGTAAAACTTATGTCAAGTCCGATTTTAAGATTAGTTACAGTAGTAATATTAGGATCGATTTTAGATTATGGTTACTTATCTAAACTAAAAGCCAGTGTGGGTAATGAAGTGAATACTCTAATCATGATGTAATAAGCGAATATAGTAGTAGCAATGAAGATTATCAAGGATAAATTAATTAAAGAGATGCATTTAAAATTATAATATAACTATGGCATACACACTCACCGACCGTGAGAAGAAATATGAAGTCTACCACAACGCAGAAGGAAGACAGTTGTAATTATGTAATATATTTACCAAAGAATCAGCAGCATGGGTTATATGTACAAGTAGCACAAAATGTTTGAGATTATTGGATATCAACGCAAAATGAGCGGCATAATAACTGGGATACAATTTTATAATGGATTAGAGGTACTTGGGCCTGATTTACGCTTGAAAAAAAAATTAGTATGAGTTGAGACCTTGCCTGTTTGGTCAGGAACGGGAAGATGAGCCGTTTATTTAGCAGAGCTTGATATGAGAATAAAAGTCACTTTCTTGTGCGGAAAAAAGTATCGAACAATTCATTGTTTACAATTTGAGTACTATCCTCTGAATTATGAAGTGTTTTATTACATGCCACAGTGTATAAAGCAGTTGAAAACAAAAAGACAAGAGATCAAAGCAATTGAAAATTTAATTAAAGACTGAACTTCCGCAACAGAACGCAGTCAATGCAAAGATGTAAACTTGGAAATATGAACTGCGCTGCAGAACTTGTCATTACGAATACTGTAAATCGCATGGTTTGCGTTACGCGTTGGTCTAAGTGCTCGACCATGCCTTAAATGTGGTATTGTAGTAAATTATCTTAATCAGTTTTGCCGACCATGTATCTTGACATCATTTACCTTGATGCTATCAGTCTTATGAATGGGCATTGACGCAGTCCATGCCTGCTGGTGGGTTTAAATGGACACAGAGACATTCACAAATAAGTACGACAGCAACAGGAACCATAGATACTGCTTTGAAGTTGGGGTATCCAGAAACAACAGGAGGGTGGGGGGCCGACCCTACTCAAAATGGCGGCCGACAAATTTTTATTACCCATCAATAAACCCTCCTTATGGAATCAGACACTTTTATGAACAAGAGAAAAAAAAAAATAATCGCGAATGACCTGAATTTATACATGACTCAGAGCCACCATACTGTAATCTGTCACTAAAGAAAAATAGCAAAGGGAAGTACAAGCGGCCAGGCTGAATGACATTGAATATCTCTTAAATCTTGGGTAATTGTTATATTTTTCTATTTCCATTGCAATTGTTGGATCGCTGAGTGCAAATGTTTAGAGATTAAGAGGATTTTTCTTTTTCCATTGTGCGTGAACACGCCCCCTGGTGAATCGCTAAGGGCGAAACGAAATTTTAGAGATTCAGAGGGCTGTCCAGGCTGAATTTTAGTTTGTTAATTTATGATCAAGCTCGCTCCCCCTCCAAGTGAACCCCGGGCGCCTTAAAATGAACGCCCCTTTTGGGGCTCGGAAGGGCCAGGCAAGTTGCACCTGGGTTAGTTGTTTTTTAAAAGCTTACAATTACCCATTTAAGTATATCTCGTCTTTTTTCGATGTGTTGCGGGTTCCCCTACTGTAATAGCATCTGTCGCAGACGCCGACAATATGTCAACCGCGTTTGTTTTTTCTTGAACCCATGAAGTCGTTTTCACTGGTCGATCGAAAATTTGTACGCTTTAACCACTTCGGCCACTGTCTCACTTAAGAATACACAATAAAATAATGTATATGAGCATGCGCTTACTGAACAGACAGATAGACATTAAACATACAACACGCATTTAGAATGAATAATTTATTTCTCAAGTATTTATGTTTAATGTGAACTGTTAGATTTCTCAGAGAATGTATAATAACCAATTTTATCGGTAAATTTCAGCGAGTTATATCGCATAGGTATTTTTAGCTCATTCAATCACGTGACCTCATTTAAACCCACCAGCAGGCATGGACTGCGTCATTGCCCATTCATAAGACTGAGAGCATCAAGATAAATGATGTCAAGATACATGGTCGGCAAAACTGATCAAGACACTTTACTACAATACCATCAACCAACGACATTTGTTGTATGATTTACTCATTATTATAATAATAGTATAGGTCTAACTGGATGAAAGTTTATTTTTTTTTAAAAAGTGTATTTAAAGGAATCGTATCATACAGCATGGGTCAATGGGACGAAGCTAGATTACTACAGCAACAATATCAAGATCTCACTGGGAATAAAATCACATTACCAAAATCAAAAACAGATGTAAATCTCATCAAAAAATAAATCAGATCACTAGAAGCAGCACAAAATGAGTTTACAAGGTTATCGGAGATAGAACCAGAGTACATCAACAAGTTCGACTTTGACAGATTAACCAAAGATAAGAAACAAATACCGTTTGAACTACAGCTGCATGATTTTATCAAAACAAGCAAAGAACGAATTTATCAACGATGGTGCTGTTCATGTTTTTTCAACATTTAAGATAGATGGTGATGTAACATTTATTGATTCCACAATGGATGACAAACAAGCTGCTACTGTTATTAATAATCTTGTTGATGACAGCATGTACATATTCAGAATAAAATTTATTGCAGAACATGTCAGCGAGGATGGTCCAACTTGGATTATTCGTGATAAACTCGACCCTGTCAAGGGATCACGTCGACATAACAATGTCGTCCCGATAAATATAAATTCTAAAGCAGGTATTTTCACCGGAATAAACAACCAAACTACAATAACTCTTATCCAGTTTCCGCAGTTGTTTATGCGCTTTATCGTTTGAATAAACCAGACATTGCTGCTCTTGCTCCGATGAAAACAGGCTCGCTAATTTACGTGGTTCAGCGTATCACTGAGCATTTGTTAAACTCAAAACGCAGAAATGGACTTACAGAATCAAGAATATTAAAAAAAAATAGCACAATGGGAAAACTCTCTTATCAATGAAGCTAAGATAGATGACGTGGTTATTTTAGAAAAAATATTGAAGTTTTCGATAATTATAAAAACAATCACAAAAGAGATTTTGTACAATTCTGGTAAATACTGTAGTAAGTGTTCTCCAGTAATTTTATATGATCATAATTCACATGCGGGGACCTACTCGGTGACAAAATTTCCAAGGAAGAGAATAATACGATTTTACCACGGTGACATCTACGAAGAAATCTACAACATAAGTAGGCGTGACCCTATGTCTGTCTGGCTATTTAACGGAGAAGACTCTGAGTCGGATGAATCAATATCTGATCAGTTTCTTTTGCCGTCTGGAGTTATTTATTGGAATGAATCGCTCCAACAAAATATGAAAAATGTTTTTGTAAAATATGACGACGACAACGATGATTTACTCGTTACTGTTTTACAGCTTCCAACTCCAAAGGAATGTCTCGATGATGTATCACAATCTTGTGTTGAGTTTGGCCATGGTGGTCTTTGGAACACAAAATATAATTTCTCTGACATGATTTCAGTTGATAACGTAGCAGCTTATCCGGCGGCTTTTCTTGAACTTGACGAGTGTCGTCATTGTGAACAATTCTAGCATCCAACACACGAAATGGCACGAGTTGCAATAAACGGGCCACTACCAAATATCGATCTTACTGGATTTGCGGAGATTGAATCATGCGAGTTTTCTGCGAGTATTCATCCGGTGATACCAATCTGGTTTCGTAGATACTTTAATAAACTGGATACCAGTGTTAATCTCAACGACTTTTGCTCAAAAAATCAGCGTGGTTGGGCTCCAATAGTGTTATTACGATATATGTTGGTCACTAATATTTTAACGTCGTTGAGTATAACCTCTGCAATAATTTCATACAAATCACAAAAATCTGTCTGGTTACCACACGATGATAAAGAAATATGCAGAAACATTATCGGCAAGTTTACTCAGGGTTCATCATCTGATAATGCACGTCGTTGCACTAGATTAATCATGGATCAAGCCGAATTAGATTTTGTTGTCAATGACACAGCGGCATAAGGTGTACTGGTGTCACGGAGAAATGCAACAACACGAGATGGAATAATTATTGGCACGATCATTAGCTACTGCGACGGCAATTCTCCTCAATTTACTCAATTAAGATCATCAATGCTCGCCCACTCGTTAATAAACCTATTATCGATGATCAACAGATTTCCTTCTGACGTTGTTAGAGTCTTCGCGGATTCTTTTTATATTAGTTGTTGTAAAATGGATCTTGTGAAACCATTTCTCAATAAAGGCACCGAAGATGTCCATTGGGGTTCGTGGAGAATAAAACACGAACAAATACGTAAATATTCAGAGTCGGCTGACGATAAAACATCAGATATTTATTACTTTAATGTCAATTTATCAGAACCATCATCATTGTCAGTAAACGATCCAATCACGAGACATAGCACGGTCTATCTGAATGGTCCAGGTGCGATAGAATTATTTAAAAACTTTGACATGATTGTGTTGACGCCAACTCACCGGCTTGCCAGAGAGATGAGACAACGTAGTGTTAGTGCATGCACGTATCATAGTTTCTTAAGATGGAGAGGTGATGCATGAAGCCCCGAACGAATGGGTGAAAAATATATCCCGAGAATAATTATCTAAAATGAGATTTGTACAGCATCTAAAGAAACATAACAGACATTTCTTGATTGGTTGTCAACAAAATCTACTGCAATTACCATGTGTGGTGGTCATGGACAGCCTCCGCGGTTTACTGGATAATCCCCACATGACTGGTTAAGCATCTACGTTGGCTACTACGAAGAAATGTATGATCATCGATCACATGATGAAACATTACGACAGTTAAAATCGCGAATCAGACTACAACCAGATAAGATTCAATGTGAAATCATGCGTACTGTAATTCCAGAGACGCCAATGTTTGATTTCTGGAACTTATGGCGCTCTAATGATCCAGTAGTTGTATCCAGGAAAAAACGTCCGTGATTCACTTCAGTGTAAATTATTTGAGCTTCACAAGGAAAAATTTCCTGATTAGCTAGTTCCATTATGTTATCGATCAACAGATACACGCAGACAAAATATACTTGTTGATATTCCGGAGGCAAAGGAAGTTTGCATAAACAAAAAATCTTTCTTAATGATATCGTCGAGGTTCCAGTAGAGGCTGTACAACAAGCGTTGTCGACGTCGGAGACGCAAGCGGCAGTCGCTCAACGACAGTAACCAAATCCATCATGCTGGACTCTGGGATATGCAGTAACAATTTATTCGTCTCAGGGATTAACAATATCAGATACCAATATCTGGATTGTCGATGATCGCATAGAATGGTCAGCTTTAGTTTATCTGGCTGCGTCTAAAGCAATAAAAATATCTCAGTTACACAGGGTTGTCTATGTATTGGAGCTGCCAACAGCGTCACAAACAACAATAGCGTAACCAGGAATTATCAACGCAGTGAAGAAAAAATGACAAATTATGCGCGAGATGACAAAAAAATTATGCCAGTTTGATCTGGATGTGGAATTTATCATGATGCTGAAACAACGACAAAATAATCACTGCTTCTGCTGTAACGCAGTAATGTTGTGGCAATATTTTCCTAATGACGTACGACAATTTACCGTGGACAGAATCGATAGTAGTCTCGGCCACACACGCAAAAATGTCAAACTGAAATGTCTTGAATGTAACAGACGTAGAGAAGCTTCATTCCTCAACGCGTATGATTCTTGTTAGCGTTTTTTGTTGCCGCGTGGGGGGGGGGGTCCCCCTCTAACGTCTGCGAAGCCGTATCCAATCTGGTGGTAACTGGGTGTTTTCAGGAATTACCTGTAATTGTTCACGCACAAATCCACGCTGAGGAGCTGCTGAGTCTAGTCTATAGATTGTTGGTTACATAATAGATCTTACCACGCTGAAAATTTTATGTGTTGTTACACTCCACACGGGATCAATTGCTCTTGCTGCACCACCCTCAAGTTCACCAGGTTCATATAAATACCTCACTGTTACTTTACTACTCAACACTGGTTGCTTTAGCTGATCTGGTGATTTTCGTCGTGGTATGTGTTTTTACGCAATTGCACCTACAGGTTTCATGTTAATTCCACACGTGACCTCGTTGTTTAACGCGGCCACCATATGAGGTAGTCTCGCAACCCATTCACTAGATCTGTCCTGAAAGTGCAGTAATTCTTGGGCATATTGATGTCCAAGGAGTCGCTGTGCAAGTGTTTGACTAAATCGTTCAATGATTACCTGATCGCAATGTATCGCGGTGTGTCCACGTCTGATCTTAACATGCTGTTGTTGCATCAGAGTCGTTACTGCACCGAGAAATTTTTTGCCAGGATCACCCTGTAGCAATCGTGGCCATCGCAGGCCACCATGTGGCCTGGGGCCACGTTGATAAATTCATTTAAACGCTGCTGAGACTTCAATTGCTATTTTAGACGATAACAGTTCGGCCTCTTTGTATCTACGTGCAACATCTACAACAGTCAACGCGTATTTGTATGTGTGCCGTTTGTGTACGTCATGTGGTATAAACAAGATATCTGCCTGATGAACTTCGTTGGGTGTGCTGACATGAAACAAACAGCCCAAATTAAATTGTTTTGGGACGTGGAAGATAAATTTGCCATATGGCCTGTCGTGACAACCAATCTGCAGCTAGAGCTCGTGTGACACCTGCTGCATCGGCGAGTCTTTTAACTGCCGCTATATCTCTCCAATATCCGATTGGACTATAATAAATCGACTCCATTATGTAATTGTTGGTGTTTAATTACCTGCTCGGGGAGCTACGCTCCCAAAAGCTATTTTATCTTTCATCGCCGATCTTAATCTCAACCAATTCGAAAGTGATTCTTGTATGTTTTTATTTTTATCGAATTAAGCGTGTGAATTAACTTGACATCCGCGATATGTCGCTGTTGTAAATCTGGATTTTTATACGCGACATTATGAACATAGCACGCTTGATCAATCGCATTAACCGGAAATTCCCCTGGTTTTGGTTGGTTTTATTCGTCAAGTCTAATATTAGGGCGAGTTCCAGGACCACAATAATTATATCCTGGACTTAGCCCATGGTGTTACGGGTATTTTCCCGAGTGCCTTAGCAATATCGCCACCTTTTTTGCAACAGGAATACTCACAAACGTATATTTTTGTGTGCCGCGTTTTAGACATTTACCTGTAAGTGCCGGCGTGTCATTTTTCAACGTGGTTGATCTCAGAAATATTGTACCAGTGACTGTCTTGCATCGAACACAATATAAACTCGTGATTATAAATAATATATTTGTACAATATGAACGTGATTGACTTTTGGGCGACACATGAGCAGGCACCGGTCGAGCATCATCCAGTGTTACCAAATTCCATTCGAGCTATTATAATTGGTCCATCTGGGTCGGGTAAAACTCAGTTGCTGCTCAAACTGATAATGAGGTGGCTCAAAGTGGACAAACTTTATTTAGTAGCGCCAATCGTCGATGACCAACGATGCTATAATGTTCTTAAGGAATTTAAAGAATCTGCAGCGGCCGAGGACGATGTTATTGAATTTATCACAGACATCGATGAAGCCCCGTCTGTCGAGGATCTTAAAGGGGATATCAACTATCTAGTGGTTTACGATGATGTCATGCTTGACAAACAAACAAATCCAGCTAGAATATTTTCACGGGGCAGACATAAAAACACATATCTCATCTACGTTACTCAGCGGTATACTCAGATTCCAAAGGTAGTTACAGATAACTGTAATTTTTTGGTTATTTTTAACGGTGTCGATACACATGCGCTTCGAAATATTCATCAGACATGGTGTCCCGGCGACATGGATATACGTAAGTTTAAAATCTTCGCACACGCTCAGAAAACCCTGCATGGATTCATCACGATAAGTTTACACGATCCAGCGACACCTTATCGAATTGGTCTAGATGAAATATTTCATTAAAGAAATACATTTATTATCATAATGAACCAAGAAAACATTACCGAGATTATCTCTACGATCGAACGATTGCAGCAAGACGGTCTCGCGATTCAACTCGATGATGAAAAAAATCAACGATGATTTTGAGATGATACAACAGCGACGTGAAGAGAGCAGATATACACTAGCGGCAGAGTACCGTTTAATCAAATTACTTCAACGCGAAATTGAATTGTCATTGGCGGATTTACACGAACAACATAATATAGATAAATTTGTTCCATTGGCAAGTGCCATTGAGAACATACGATCAGATTTGTCTCGACAACATGAAACCCGAGCGGCTGTAAGTGCATGTGCGAGACAGCTAAAAAAACAAAACATGTATTGGAATCTATTAAGGTTCCCGCAGAATCCGCCAAGGAGGAATAGTCCAAACAACAACAACAAAATTAACGACAAAAATATTAACGACCAAAGATGTTATTGTTTTGTCATTGGCCAAGAGAGACCGTTCAGGGTCTGTCACGAACATACAAGCTAGCAGTCAATTCTGCACTACGTGTGTCCAATAAATTACTGTCTTGGTCGGTCAAACGAAAACGTATTCATGACAGCGATGGATTATGACATCGTAAATAAACAGGAATGGTGGGCACCGACACAATCAAATGACCCGGCGGGACATCTGGAGAAAAGCTGTAAAGAACATATCCCTGCTGGGCCTGCCCTTGTAATGCTTGCCCAGACGAGGTATAGCTACCGTCGACGTCGTCGCAGACCAGATTTACAGAAATCGTCAATGTGATACTGACAATACCCGGTGATAGATGACGACCACCACCTGTTGGATCGTTATTATGTTGGAGAATATCTGGAGGGCCCCTTAATTCTTCTCCCATGCGGAATAGATCTTTGGAAAATATTCGTCAATTATGTAATCGAGACCCTGCTGCATCTTGTCGATGTTAAACCCAGGTAGTTTAAACGTAGGCAGTTGGTCTTCGGTGATCTTAAAATGACCAAGAAATAACTTTTTGTATGTCGCTTTTGGTCTTAATATTATCACCATAGTTAATTACTTTTTCTATGATAGATTTTTGAAGGAGTTCCGCATCAGATTTCACATGGTTCAGATGTTGTACTGTCTCAGTGATCCTTTGTTTAAGATTATCATCTTTATGCTCTAAAGATATTTTCCTGGTAATTATTATTTGTCTAGGAGAACCCATATGAACTACCTCTACCGTATGTGTTTCACTATCATATATCCATCCCTTACAATCATGACCACCTGAGTCTTCCTTCTCTCCGCTTTGTCAGAACAGCCCATTGTGGGTGGTATCGATATGATGGGTCCTTAATAATAGTTTTTAGTCTGATAAATAATCAGATCGTTGGGGTTGAGGTGGTCCAGTATAAATCGGCACTTCCAGCGGCCATCCCAGCACTGTTCTGATCGATGACTTATATATGTCAACGGCGTAATTGGATTCCCTGGAATCACCCGCTTATATTTCTATGGTGGCATTCAGCTTTGGTTCGTGTACCTTGACAGTGATCTTTGATTCTTTTCCTGTTATAGATTTGATTCTACGCTGAGGTTCATCATTAATTTGTTCGATTTGATATGATCCTGATGGGATGGTAACGACCTGCCAAATTGGGGCTTGCCCACCAGCTGCATGAGTCGCTGTTTTATGCTAGAATATCTGCGAATTATTAGTGTCTAATCTACCCAACGATTTTTCTCTGATATTTGGCCAACTATAATAAAGTCGTAATTGTGCCGCTGAGATTTCAAGTGACCGACCATTCGACGCTTTCATCGGAGTTGGAAAACCAGTATCAAGTTCCGGCTGTGTTGACATTGCTGTATCATTGTGGTCGTCGGTGGTGTTGTGCTAGCGATGATCTGTTCCAGCCGTGTGGTTATATATGCGGTCATTATTATCTATACGGCGTATTCTAAATGTGGCGCTGGCAACGTTAGCAACGGTATGTTGGCTTTCTTGTGATATCGATAATAAATATCCCTAATTGCGGAAAATTCATTGTCTGATATTGCACCATCGTTTAACCCCGCTGACAGTATCGATGATATATTTATGCACGCATATGTCACAGCGTAGGTTATTTCTGTGTGCTGGTGCAATTTTTTTACTGGTACATGTAGATATTTTTTCGCGATAGTATTGAGTATACCAGCAAGCCGACAACATATACACCGATTCCAGCCACGGACGGTATCACGTGCGTCGCTGATAATGTGCCCATTAACGTCGTTGTTCCAGCTACTAGCGAGGAAATCGCGTATACAATATTATCGATGACGATGATTCGTGTACGATATTTATTTTTTGTTTTGTCATGTGCTCGTCGATGATTTCTTCCAGCGATGCCTTCCACGCACATGCTTGATTATACCGAAAGAATTATGTAGGATTCATTATGACATATACTAAGTTACCAAATGAGGTGTTTCTGAGACGAATTCCAGACACCACTCGTATATCGTTAAGGTTATGCTCTTATTCTGGGGTTCCAGTATGAATATTCTCTCTAAACTTCGAGTTAATCACGGCCGAGATGGTTCCAGAAGATTCACCGATTCAGCCTGTGCTAGATATCTTGAATTCCACACCTCTAAACATGGAGAGCCTGTACAACCCGGTAACCTGAGCGGTATGTTTGATGGAGTTGTTTTCCGGTGTCCATGTTGTTGATCCATACCCCACCGTGTATACCATGTTGATGAGAGGAGTCGTCTGAATTACACCATCGGCATTCTTTATGATTTTATCAAGTTCAGTGTTTATCGAACTCATTCTTGAGTTGATGCTGGTGAGCTCATTGTTAATAACTTCGATTGTTGTTTTAACGTTGACTAGATCAACAAGTTGTGTATGAATTCCAGAGAGCTTGGTGTTGATGACCGCTGAATTTCCCCCAAAACATCATTAATGGTTCTATTTATGTTGCATGGAAAATTTGTAAGCGAGGTTACAAGATTAGTATATTCAGATCTGAACGTGGTCATTCCATCATTAATTGTCATTAACGAGGTCATCATCGGGATGTTGCTCTTGTCCACGTATTTTTTCGTTGCAGCGTCATTGCTTGATGTTGGTTCTCTCAAATTAGCAATGTTGTTTCCGCTCATGTTGAGATCGCCAGTCATTGCATCACCGGCTTTAGTAACATATTTACTGATCTCAGTTGTGATCGTGGTGTTGTTGTTGTCCACGTATTTTTTGTTGCCACGTCATCGCCTGATTTTGGTTTTCTCTCATTGATAATTGCATTTCTGCTCATGTTGAAATCGCCATACATTATATCTCCGATTCTTGTAATACGTCCACTACTCTCTCCAAAGATTGTTAGCATTGAATTCCTCGATTCTTGAATTTTATCTTTTTTAGTAAACACCGCTAAGTTATCTTCGGTCGCGCCTGGAACTAGCACAATAATATCTGTCAGCGGGATATTGCTCGTCTTTAACCCTCCTTGCTGATCATGAAAAACAACAACCTCATTTGTGTCAACATCGGCGAGACGCAAAAGATCAGCAAGTTCATCTCGTGTCGCATATTTTTATAAATCAATGCCGCCACGAGGCTTGCCTTTAGCAAATCTTCTGTAAATATCGACCATTATAAACTATTAACCTGTTCAAAACGACGGGAGTATACTCATGCACAACTTTATGAGGCGGCGCTGATGATCCTGACACGGTGTTAAGGACAGCAAGTACTTCTGGACCGCATATTGGTGGATCGGTTATTGTCTGTGTTGGTAATGTTGAATGCCAGATCGGTGAAATGCTATGCATTCTACTGCTATATTCTAAAAATTCTCTCGGTGGTGCCAATCCATACGAATCAAAATAAATTACTCCACGTGGATCAACCGCGTATGCAACCCAGTGAGTACCTGGACAAGAACGTCCATCGAGATTAATGATACCGGTTTCAATACGATTTGGTTTTCTCGGTAATTGATCACGCATGAAAACACCTCTGAATTTTGTTAAGTTTAATCGCCAAGCAGCATCAAGTAAATCACAATTGGACATTGGAAGCTTTAACGAAGCGTCCCCGCCAGTCTCAGGCCTTGCCCATACGGCGTTCCTGGTAATCTCAGACCCCACGTGCGTCAGGTACACGTGTATCGTAAGAATAATACCGATAATCACGTACTGATTCATCTTTGAGGACCGGTGCGTCCATGTCAAATGCTGGATCAGATACACGCTTGAACATATTTACTTATATTCGTTGTTGTCTAAAACGAATGTCAAGCAATACCAGTTTCCGCTATTAAACTTGATGATATATTTTTTCTCTCTCTTTTGGGGCTATCCTTCTAAATAAACCTTGAACTACATCGCCTAGTCCATCTCTCTAGATCATTTTATAAACCGGTAAATGTGAATTTATCACACTGACTCTTTCAGGTCTGTGTTCATATTATTTTGTTATCGCCGATCTAATTGATTACTCGCTGTATTAATCGTCGGTAATTTCATCGATCAGCGCCCGATAGACGCTACTGTCCATGACGCCACCGGTAAATAAACGCTGACAAATAGCAGCTGCTTCATTGATGTTTTCGTGGGAATTGTTGACAGCTCGTCTTCCACCAATCAGATTTTCTAGTCGATCAACATCAGCTATGAAGTTATTGGGACAAAGTTTAACTTGAATTGCCGGCGATTCAGCGATCACATTACCACCTCGTTTCCTACAACATCGATTACTAGTGGCAAGGCCACTTCTGGTTGCTACTTCAGATGGTTCATCATATGGATCTGGTTCAGGAGAGAGCTGCTCGAGTGCCTCTGATGCGGCTTTTCTCTTTTCCTTCTTTGTTTTAGATTTTACACTTGATTTTCTTTTCCTTTTCTTTCTGCTTCTTGAAGTTGACGATCAATGTGTTCATGATTTAGTCTCCTTTCTTAATTTTTTCGTTCAATATACTCATCTACCGTCCGGCTAAAAAGTTTAAAATTTCCATCATCACCTTTGACCTGATGAGCACCGGAAAAATTGCGATATGTGTATTTATGCCAATCAGCATAAACTAGATTTTTAATATGTTGGGGTTTCACATATTTTTCTATTTCTTGCCAACCATACGCAGCAATACTAAGTATTTGGTTTTTATCCCTGAGAGCGGTAATACCTTCCTCAGTAAATTTATCCATCATGCTAGTTTTAACTTTTAGTGGTGGTGATAGTTGAAATTCGGGTGGTGGCTGAACTGGTGGTGGTTGGGGTTGAAGACGGCCGGCAATATCAGCAGGTAATGTCTCAAGAGTTGTGTTGCCTCAGTTATAGCAAAACTTGTTTTGTTGGTTCTACAGTTGGTTTAAATAACTGCTCTATACCCTCTGTAAATTCCATATGAGCATCCTGGTGTTGTTCCAGCTGCTGTTTTACAGAATCACGGACTGGAAGATACTTCTTAGTCGTTGTCGAGCTAATTTAGTTGTATGAGATTTCATGGTAAGTGCAGAATCACTCATTATTATTATTACAACAACGATTTAATTACAGATCGACTAAGTCATCAGTTATACAAGGATTTACTATTATTACAGTAACGTAACGTAATTTTTTTTTCAGCAACAATGAATTGCTAGAATCTCAATTTGACTCACAGTTTAGACATTACCCTGGTCACGTGACTGCGCTAAAAACACCTATAGGCATTTAATAACACGCAGGGTTTTCCACACGAGGTCACTTGATTGAATGCGCTAAAATACCTAAGCGATATAACTCGCTGAAATTTACAGGTAAAATTGATTATTGTACATTCACAAGAGAAATCTACCAGTTCACATTAAACATAAATACTTGAGAAATAAATTATTCAGTCTAAATGCGTGTTGTATGTTTAATGTCTGTCTGTCTGTTCAGTAAGCATATGCTCATATACATTATTTTATTGTGTATTCTTAAGTGAGACAGTGGCCGAAGTGGTTAAGGCGTACAGACTAACTTTCGATTGACATATTGTCGGCGTCTGCGACAGATGCTATTACAGTAGGGGAACCCGCAACACATAAAAAAGACGAGATATACTTAAATGGGTAATTGTAAACTTGTAAAAAAAAACAACTAACCCAGGTGCAACTTGCCTGGCCCTCCCGAACCCCGAAAGGGCGTTCATTTTAAAACTCTCGGGATTCACTGGAGGGGGGGGGGGCGTGCTTGATCATAAATTAACAAACTAAAATTCAACCTGGACAGTCCTCTGAATCTCTAAAATTTCGTTTCACGCTTAGCGATTCACTAGGGAATGTGTTCACGCACAATGGAAAAAGAAAAATCCTCTGAATCTCTAAAATTTCGTTTCACACTTAGCGATTCACTAGGGAATGTGTTCACGCACAATGGAAAAAGAAAAATGGAAAAAGAAAAATCCTCTGAATCTCTAAAATTTCGTTTCACACTTAGCGATTCACTAGGGAGTGTGTTCACGCACAACGGAAAAAGAAAAATGGAAAAAGAAAAATCCTCTGAATCTCTAACATTTCGTTTCACACTTAGCGATTCACTAGGGAATGTGTTCACGCACAATGGAAAAAGAAAAATGGAAAAAGAAAAATCCTCTGAATCTCTAAAATTTCGTTTCACACTTAGCGATTCACTAGGGAGTGTGTTCACGCACAACGGAAAAAGAAAAATGGAAAAAGAAAAATCCTCTGAATCTCTAACATTTCGTTTCACACTTAGCGATTCACTAGGGAGTGCGTTCACGCACAATGCAAAAAGAAAAATCCTCTGAATCTCTAAAAATTTCGTTTCACAATTAGCGATTCACTAGGGAGTGTGTTCACGCACAATGCAAAAAGAAAAATCCTCTGAATCTCTAATAATTTCGTTTCACAATTAGCGATTCACTAGGGAGCGTGTTCACGCACAATGGAAAAAGAAAATGGAAAAAGAAAAATCCTCTGAATCTCTAAAAATTCGCACTTAGCGATCCAACAATTACAATGGAAAAAAAAAATATAACAATTACCCCAGATTAAAGAGATATAATTCAGCCTGGTCGCAGGTACTTCCTTTTGCTATTTTTCTTTAGTGTCTGATTACAGTATGGTGGCTCTGTGAGTCTCGTATAAATTCGGGTCATTCTTGAGAATTTTTTTTTGTGTCTCCTGTTCATAAAGTGTCTGATTCCAGAATGGTTTATTCATAAGCAACAAAAAATTTTCGGCCGCCATTTATTTTTGTCGCCGCCCCCCCCCCCCCTCCAGACGAGTTTCACCATAGTTATACCGATGATCCGCTCGCTATACAAGCGTTGGTCGTACCTCGCGGGCGGTTGTACCCTTATCAGCGTATCATCGTGGACGAATACAAACTCGTTTACTGGATGCATCAAACTTGTCCCAAACCTTCTGACTAAAGACAACTATGTAGTTCACGTACGAAATAAACAATTGTAATTACGACTAGGAATGTGTGTAAGAGTCCACAGGGAACTTGAATTTCACTGGATGGCACTGTATATACAAATGTCACAAACGAGCCTGAGAAATTTCACTGGATGGCACTGTATATACAACTGCCATAAACGAGCTTGAGAAAGACTTCTTCAAACTGATTAACAATGCTGTGTTGGGTTAAACTATGAAAAATCTTCGGAAATCCGTATTGATTTTGTCCCGGATAGTGAACAGGACAAACTCAACCAATTAACTGCGGATGTGGCCTTTCAGTCAAGTAAAGTATCTGACTCTGGACCTGTACCCTTTCACAGCAAGAAAGTCAAGCTGAAACAAGACTCGTCCATGTTGACGCGTCTGTGCTGTACTTATCTAAACTGCTCATGTACGAGTTTTACTATGACATCATCCAAATTCTATACACGGACACAGACTCGCTTTTGATGAACATCACAACCGATGACGTGTTTTCAGACATGGTTGAACCAAAATATAAAAAGCTCATAGCGATACTACTGTTGTTACTTCTAGAGCCATAAAATAACCAACTACAATTTAAACGCAATGATCCTATTGTAGTTTGCACATAATCTAATTACAAGAGTTACATTCACCGTTTACTCTACTTTAAAACGTGTTATCAACGCGGGACCAGGTTAATTTAGATATGAAGTTACAACCTATGAAATGCTATCGCTCCTTTGTGCGATTTGATTTTGACAGAGTTGTATCCCTTAATGCGCTTCCGGTTTTTTCGTCCACTGTGGCAGGTAATCGTATAAATTCATGATACCACCGTAACGTCTGCGTTTTATGTAGCATGCATAAACTGACGTTGGAAAATCTACAGTAACAGCCAAATGGTTGTTATTTTTAGGAATTTACACTGTCGTACTTGCGAAAACTCATACGAAGAATGCAACTTAGTGTGGTTCTAAAAATTCCTCCATTAGTGAAGCACCGTCTTCAGTAATTTGCAAACACGAAATCACATCCCTCCCCCCAGTTGAAACAAATAAAATGTCACTCAGATATATGACTGAAAATAAGTTTGATTGTCAACTATAATCTACATGAAACTTGAGAATTTTAGTTTAAAGTCAAATCTTGATGAATAGTTTGATTGCAAATGTAAATAGTTATGATTTACAAATCCCCAGCGTACAGGGCACAAAAAAAATAATATTTGTTAATGAATGATCGTAGTTCACATAAAGACAAAGTGTGTAGCCTCAGTTGTTACATATTTTGACTGGTAAACTTTTATTCACACAAAGCAATTAATAAATTACAAAATCGAACAAAAGTTTTGTTCTTGTGTGTTAAATCCACATCAAGAAGTCTAACGAAAGGTATGAAAAGCCATTATTTTGTAAAGAAGGAAGTGGATAAAGGTTTAACAGCTCCATAATAGTTTTCACCAGTTGCGACAGTGAGATGTTCGCTACATGATATTTCGCTGCTTTGTATTGGGGGTTGGTCTTGTGAGGTTAAATGCCATTTATAACCACATGATGGTCTATATATGGTGGTAAGTACATCTGATGAAGGAAGAACCTGGGAATGCCCCAGGAAGAATCATCAACCCATGGCAAGCAACTGGCAAGATTTCTCACATATCCATGATGATTGAGCCGAGACTCAAACTCGTGCTGATAGAGATGAGATATGTGAATGATCTATAAAGGCAAGTACCTTAGATCACTCATCCATCAGGGGACCCTACTGTGTATTTAGTTAAGTATTTTTTTATATCAGCGATAAAGAAACAATCAAATATAATGAACATTTTTCTCTGATATTGACAAAAATACTGCACAGAATACTTGGTAAGTTAAATGGACCTGCAGCAGTTGTATTACAGAGCCAGATGATGCATGATCAGCACCAATCATCCATGAGTCTGAAGGTAATCATTTCATGCATTATATGTATGATGTTAATACCATAATAAAATTAGCTATCCAATGTTTTTGTGGTTGCTAAAGATTTTCTAGCTGTTTAGGTCTCTGTACATGTACGCATCTGATTGGTTTAATTATTTTCATAATGTATCAGCTGCTATGTTGCAGGCGGTTGGTTTCAGTGGTTATAATAGCTACAAAACGTAACATTCAGGTGTGTATATCTTTGTTAAGAATCCATTTTTCTATTCCAACTGTTTGCATTCTGTTTAATTCTGATTGCTCTCCTTCTCATTCTTTTTTACTGAACATTTAATCCAAGTCTTGTTTGTGTGTTTGTTTGCTTTGCAAGAAATGTTATGAAAATCTTTATGAGCAGATAATTTTAATTATGATTTGTCTTCATGCTTTTCTATCAAAAACAGAATATGTTTGCTTCACTATTAATTTTACTTGATCCTCAGTGACTGCAATATGTGATCTGTTATACCTGTGGGGAATGCTGCTATGTAATATGACATTGCCTTATTTTCTGATAACAGCCAATGGTTCTGCTGCTGTGACTATTATTTTGTGAATGACCTACAATAAAATCATAAAGGGGAAGCCTTTTTTATATTATTGGAAGCTGTGTGTAAGAACCTATATATGACTGGATTTGTTTTTGTCATTTCAGATTGTGGTAGATGTGTTAGCATGGCTGCTATCAAATCCTTACAGGTGGTACAGAAAAATCTTGTATTGATGTTCAGGGCAATGAGAGAAACAGACGAGGATCCATATGAAATGGTAACAATTTTTCCTGAAGATGATAAATATATAATAAAGAACCAAACTTATTATTACTAATGCTACTAAACTACTCTGAGGATTCACATGAAACTTTACACACACACTTGTCATGAAGTCAAGTTGGTCCCAAATCAAAGTAGTGCTGCTCAGACATCCAGTATTGCTGTAAGAGCAGCCATCTCAAAAATTTAGTTATCACTACATCTTCAGAATGGATGGTCATATTAGCATGGGGGTTCCACCCATAGATTTCTTTTGATGTCTTGTTGGTCTTGAATAAAAATTATGTGAAAGTTATGTCCAACATGGCAGCTACAGTGGCCATCTTGTAAATTTTATTGCTACTCAACCTAGATGGAAATTCATATCAACATTGGGTTTTCACTAGAAGACTTATCTGGATATTTGGTTGACTCTAAATGAAAATGGTGTTGGTGTGCTTTAACCAACTTGTTGATACAGGCCAGTGACAATTATGGCTTATTAGAGACATTTTCAGGTGTTCAGTAGCCTGTTAGGAATACAATATGTTACCTGCCCTGAATACAACAGTGGCTAATTAGAGTCAAACTATGTCAAAACATGTTCTGGTAATTTCCTAATCAAGTACAGTAGTTTTTGGTGTAAATGTTTCAGCTGATATATGTTGAAAATAATTTTTTAATAGTTTTAAAAATTATAATTTTTTATAATTTTGATTTTGGGTTCCATAGTGCTACCATCTTATATCTAGAATTGCATTATAGCAAAAAGGCATGATAATGGGGAAGAGCTGTACTGTTGAGAATAATTCATCTCTGTTGTGAGTTTTTTAAATTGATGTTTCAAATACAATGGAACCTACCTAAAAGACACCTCTATTTCAAGGGCACTTACATGTGAAATACAGTATACCTGAATGACTTTCATTTTTTCTTCATATATCCTTTATATACATGTTTCAAGGTGTATCACTATTTTTTTTAAGATTTGCATTCAGTAATATAGTTAGATAAAAATAGGATACTAAACCTAGACAAGCAGCAGAAACATTAGTCAAAGACTATTTTCAGACAAATCTCCAAAAATACATAAATATGTAAAAGTCATGAAAATTTTGCAGTTTACAGAAAGTATTTTACAGTTATAGCCAGTCTTGAAAAATCCACAGTTATGGTTCATACTTCAGTGAATTGTAATCAGACTTTTTACCTTGGGCACCAAACATTTTATCTGAGAGACGTGGGAGATTTTTCCTTCAAGTGGGAGCAATTTTGACTTTTGTTAAATATTTCTTTTATGCCAGATAAGATGGGGGCATACATGGATAGGTAGAGGAAGCAAGACTATATTTATTCAACAAAATGCAAGGCAGAAAATAATTTTAAAAAATCCCACAAGATAAATCAATTGGTGTTCTCTGGATACATTGGTTATGAAAAGAGTACCTTTTTCCTTGCCTGTATGCACCAACCCCTATAGCATCTCGACCATGGTATATGGGTTGGTGCTTACATTCAAGGTGAGAGGTGCCATTTACCTGCAGACCTGGCTTCAAATCTTCTAGATTACAAATTAAACATTCTCTGACTCTAACCTGTATGCTAATGATATATATATATATATATATACATACATACATACATACATACACACACACACACACACACACACACACACACACACACATATATATATATATATATATATATATATATATATATATACACATAAATATATACACACACACACACCTCTGCAGACTGACCACAGTTTGGGGTCCCAATTGAGTTGCCTAATATAATAATTGACCTTCTTTATTCACTGTTCATCTCCATGGAATGGCAGAGGTTATTGGGCTAAAAACTGTCTAGTTTTGAGATGTGTTTTTGAATAAACAGAAATACTAAAAATGCTGAACAAAAAGTTCAGAATGTCTGCCTGCTAAACTTAAACCATTTTTCCTCATTTTGTACAAGTCCATAAATGCTGATCTATCTTGTTTGCTTTCCCAGGAGCTGTCAACTAATGGCTTCATTCCAAGGAGTATACCAGTGTTAGCATTCAGTTACACCCATCTGGATGACTTAGCCTTCCATTACCAGTGTTACCATGACTACAGTGGTGTAATTTTTACCAGTCCCAGGTCTGTGCAGGCCACAGCTCTCTGTGGAAAGGCATTCAAAGGTGTGTACAAGTTAGTTTGATAGATTCATTTTTAGAATAATTTATGATGATGCAGTATGTAGTCTTCTGTTGATTTTATTCATCATTTTCTATTCACTACATGATTTTGTTTTATATCATGGAGAGGATCATTTAAGTTCTTTTGAACTTCCTGAGCTTTTGCAAATAGAAATAGCTTTAAGCTCCAAGGATGATGTAATCATGTGATAAAAAATTTAAAGACATTATGACCAAAAATTATAATATTTTCAGATATGCCACATCAAAGGATTTTCTTTGTAGCATCATTCTGCATTTGACATGTAATGAATGTAGAGTGTATTGACTTGCAGCTCTGAACTCATCTGTCACATCTGTCATTTTCAGTGAAATATGGCAATGCACTTTAACGTGCTTATTAGAAAAAGTACTTCTCACCAATGTAAACAAATGTGAGTAGTATATAGTATCTATCAGTAGAATTGCAAGTACTCAATCTGCTTAATGATGTGAGAAAAGTATGGTTAATTAGTTTTATAAATTCTAAATTACCTCATAACCAGGTTTACCAACCTCTTCAACAGCCTGTTATTGCTTAAATTTGACACTGAGATAATTGTTTACTTGGCTAGATGTAAATGTAGTACAAGAGTGTCAATTTTGGAAAAGTTTTATTTCTAGAATAGTTTTGTATCGATACCATTGTTCTGTATAAGAAAAGGTAATGACACTGAAATCATTGTCTGAACTAAGGTCACAATTTAATAGGTCATGACTCTAAATCCATTGTCTGAAGAAAGATCAGTCTAAAAGCCCTATTGCAGCTTGTCTGAGGAAAGTTCATAGTCTAAAAGCCATATTGCAGCTTGTCTGAGGAAGGGTCATAGTCTAAAAGCCATATTGCAGCTTGTCTGAGGAAGGGTCATAGTCTAAAAGCCTTATTGCAGTTTGTCTGAGGAAAGATCATAGTCTAAAAGCCCTATTGCAGTTTGAGGAAAGGTCATAGTCTAAAAGCCCTATTGCAGTTTGTCTGAGGAAAGTTCATAGTCTAAAACTCCTATTGCAGTTTGTCTGAGGAAAGGTCATAGTCTAAAAGCCCTATTGCAGTTTGTCTGAGGAAAGTTCATAGTCTAAAAGCCCTATTGCAGTTTGAGGAAAGGTCATAGTCTAAAAGCCCTATTGCAGCTTGTCTGAAGAAAGGCTATAGTCTAAAAGCCCTATTGCAGTTTGTCTGAGGAAAGTTCATAGTCTAAAAGCCCTATTGCAGTTTGAGGAAAGGCCATAGTCTAAAAGCCCTATTGCAGTTTGTCTGAAGAAAGGTCATGGTCTAAAAGCCCTATTGCAGTTTGTCTGAGGAAAGTTCATAGTCTAAAAGCCCTATTGCAGCTTGTCTGAAGAAAGGTCATAGTCTAAAATCCCTATTGCAGCTTGTCTGAGGAAAGTTCATGGTCTAAAAGCCCTATTGCAGCTTGTCTGAGGAAAGGTCATACTCTTAAAGCCCAATTGCAGTTTGTCTGAAGAAAGATCATAGTCTAAAAGCCCAATTGCAGTTTGTCTGAAGAAAGTTCATGGTCTAAAAGCCCTATTGCAGCTTGTCTGAGGAACGTTCAATGTATAAAATCCCTATTGCAGTTTGTCTGAGGAAAGGTCATAGTCTTAAAGCCCTATTGCAGCTTGTCTGAGGAAAGGTCATAGTCTAAAAGCCTTACTGCAGTTTGAGGAAAGGTCATAGTCAGCCCTACTGAAGTTTGAGGAAAAATCATCATCTAAAAGTCCTATTGCAGCTTGTCTGAGGAAAGTTCATAGTATAAAAGCCTTATTGCAGTTTAAGGAAAGATCATAGTTTAAAAGCCCAATTGCAGTTTGAGGAAAGATCTTAGTCTAAAAGCCCAATTGCAGTTTGAGGAAAGATCATAGTCTAAAAGCCCTATTGCAGTTTGAGGAATGATCAAATTCTAAAGCCCTATTTCAGCTTTTAAACCATTTCCATGAGCACAAATACATCTGAAAGTGTGAGCAAGGTGATCATTTTAGGAACGTGGTGCAAGTCTAGGAAGGCAGACACTTTTTGAACTTCCTGTTTAGCACTTTAAATACTTTTGTTTATTCCAATCAGCTAGACAGAAAACCAGAGGGTTCCTGCTGTTTTGGCATAAATATAGAGTGAAATGTTTCCCACTAAGCAAAATGTATTAAGATCATGTCAAGTTACTTGCGTGTTGGTGTCTGTTACATCATTGAATAAGATTTTCTATTTTACTTAATGTACATGGGAAAGAAATAGTTAATTACATCCATTTAACATCCATCAGTTGCTAAATCATGATGCATATACATTTAATTAATCAGTACATATATCTATCAATGTGTCTCAGTGTGTGTGTGGGTGTGTATATATGGCTTTTTATAAGAAATTAAATTTTTCAGGTTTATTATTGTCACATGTAAAGGAAAATTTGTCATTTTGGGATCTTTATAATAATTTTACAAATTTTGTCTCATAATTTTGATTTGACCATTATCTTTTATAAAACTTCCTCATAAAATGTTTCAAAGTAATGTGGTGTATGTCGGAAAAATTTGATTTTAATTGTTAGAAATACAACTGTTGTTTGTTTAACTGAAAAGGTTGCTTCCTTGCTCAGCATAATTCATGATCATTAGTAATTTCATTACTCAGAGCATAATTATTTTGAGCTTGAAAGTTTTGGCAATATTACACTACCGTCATCAGCGACTAATGTTGATCATGTGACCATTATTGATACAAGGAGACTGGTCTAGATGGGTGGTACTTCAAGCCCCTTGTCCCTGTTTAGTGCTGGCCTCTGCTGTCATATTTTGATCACCTCCTTCACCTTCCATTTCCATATATTGTCGGCTGATGTGATCACCTTTGTTTGGTTGGGGATAGAAAACCAACCCACACTGACCAGCACCTGAACTTTTTCCAATCAGCATCTGGAACACAAGAGGTAGGTAGTAATAAGATCTTTAATGCATCAAGCTAACTTCCTGGTCACTTTTGAGACAGATCAATTAGATAAGTAGAGCATGTGAAAACAGCACTAAAGGTAAATTGCTATTCAGAATGGATTTTCAAACTTCAAAAAAAGTGGGAAAAAACCACCACACAAAACCGGGAGTAGTCTAAATAGAACCAACATTGGTATGCCATATATCTGTGGTAAATCAGAAGTCCTAACTAGAGTATTCAGACAACATGGGATCAATGTATATCACAAACCAAGCAACTCTTTAAGCTTGTTTTATTTTTCAGAAACAAAAAAATGTGAAAATATTCCTAGTGAGCTGAGCTGCTTTGTTGTGGGGAAAGGTACAGCTGAGGAAGGTTAGTAATAACATCTGATTGATGTAGCCTCACTTTTAGAAAAAATAAAAATAGAATAAAGGAACTGTACATTGTTATACTACATTAAAACACTGGCTTGAACACTTTTAAGTTTTAAACCTATAGGCAAATCCTGAGGATTTCAATTCTGTTAACAGTGTATGTCAATTTAAATATTAATTGTTGTTTTAAAATTTAATTCTAAGTTAGTTTAATTAAAGTCTATTCAGTCCTGATTATTGAATGCTGTGCACCTTAAATGTCCAGATGAAAATTATTGATAGCTATGGACTTTTACAGTGGTGGCAAGGTACTGTTTTGGGCTAACTAAAAAGGATGTCAGGTCTGTCATAACAAATAACAGGGTAGTATGAAAGTATGAATTGTTTTTTCAGCATGTGCTGCTTTCATTGTTATATCACACTATGTGATATTCAATCCAGTTTGTACTGGTTGACGCCTTTAGGTTGACCTCCTCCAAAAATGTCCACATAAGTTAACTTTGATTTTGCTGTATTTATTTCTTGGAGCATGTAAATAATAACCTTCCAAAGGAATTCGGATGTATGAGAATCCAGCAAAGTGAATAATTGCCATTTAAATGTATGTGTAATCAAATTCTGAAACTTGATACCCATTACTGAAATAGTTGGTACTGAACACCTACATGACCTATATAATTTGTACCATAAGAGTGTCCAGCAATGAACTATATATCAGAGTTGTAATTAACTTTGAAAATTACTTCATCATTTGGATTTGTTTAGGGAAGTGGATGGTGATTTTCATTTGACTGAAAGTAATCATCCAAATAAACTGAATGTTCAACTTAGCAAATAATTGAATTGCTGTGCTAAGGTTTATGCTATGTCTAACAGTCATACTCACTTTTGACATTTAAAAGTCTTGAACATAGCATAGTTGTTAAAGGCACTTTATTTGTGTGAATGAATGTTTCAGGTGTCTTGGGATTGGATAACTGTTAATGGTCAGTTCTGTTTATGATCCTTTTCGTATGTGATTATTTATCTAATAAAGGAATTATTCACAAATTGTCTTAAAAAGAAATGTTTTGAAAAAAAAAAAATGCATTCTGTTGGCTCATTCAGTTCTTATGAGTAGGTACAGCTTATGTTAGGAATTTTTATGTGTTACACAGCCAAATGTAAAAAATATGACTTGTCTAATTCAATACAAGTTATATGCACATATTGTGATCCACCTTGAAACCTAATAATTATTATCTTTTTTATTAATGTGTGTGTGTGTGTGTCTGTGTTTATGCCTCTGAAATCACTAAAGAATTTTTCAAATGAACTATTTCAGCAAGGAAATTGGGATTTTCTCCACAGTTTGAGCAGGCAGGAAGTGCAGAAGTACTTGCTGACTTAATTATACAGAGTGAGCATTTTTGGTTCTATCTATATAAGGGTGTTATGATTGCCCAGTATGTAAATCCTTCCTGGTTGTTCACGGTGATAGGAGCAGTAAATATATAAGTTGAAGTATCACAGTGACCTGGGTATCTCTTTTCAAACAAGGTTGTCTTTGTTGTTGTTGTTGGCATAGGCATCCACATTTATGAATTTGCATCTAGCTCCATTTCTCTGACACATTTGCTTGATGGGTGCATTCATCTTGAGAAGCATGTCTCTCTTTCTCTCTGCCATAAAAAGGAAGGTCACATTGACCTACCTTTTATGCTCTATTGTAACATTTAATGTTCTGCAGTTTGCTCCATTTCTTTGACAAGGTGATACTTGTTGTATACATTAATCATTTGGAATTGGTTTTTACCACCAGGAAAAAGTTTGTCACAATGACCTACTGTTTATATGCAAGTGGTAACAAAGTTTCCATTTCTCTGATGCTTTTACTGGTAGTTGATCATGTCAGTGATTATTTTAACTTTATCAATTTATATTCATTTCTCCAACACCATTGCTCTTTGAAGGTCATAATAACAGCAGTTTTCAGACTGGGAAAAAAGTATGTTACAGTGACCCACTTTTCTTGTACTTGTGACCCTGCTGGCATTTTGGATGATACCTCAGCAGCACAGATGAGACATGCATTTCACAATTCTTGTTCTTCAGCCTTTTCAATAATACCTTATGTACTTACTTATAAGTCCAGTTCAAGTGCAACTGCACATACCTAAATCTGCCATCACATAATGCAGTAGCAGATCACCTATATTGGCCCATTATGCAGTTTGGTAGGAACAGTTGGTAGAATAAACAATATACAATGTACACTCTGATCTGCTGGTACATTATGCGATGGCAGACAAAGGGATATGTTGTTTTCAGATGAACTTAAGTGAGTATATATGATACTTTAGATTTCTTATTTGTAAATTATGGTTCCATCTAGAAATTGCAACTTATGCAGTATGTTTTTTCTATATGTTCCTATTTTCTTTTGTCCACCCACTGATTTGCATGAGTTGAAGCTATCATATTTGTAGTTTACAGAGACACTCTGTAATCAGGTTTTGTGGAAAATTTAATAAAGAAACTCAGAAGATCAGGGATTTGATGGGATGAGTGGGGTGGGCAAATGTCACAGAAGAGGTGAAATAGGAATATTTGTGACTGACAAATTACAAAATCTGTTTCTGTTGATTATTAATATGACATGGCTGTATGAAAGCAACACACATAACTCTGATATCACAAAGGTTAAGACAATCTTAAAAGTTCACTCTCTAAGTGTATAATTTCTTATTGTACAATAATTTTCCATAGACTATAATGTTACCATATCATAATCCTATATATTTATATTAGAATGATTAACACTTAGTATACCAAAATAAGTCAACTTCTGCTTATCATTCCATGTCATAACAAGTTCCAGATATTTGAGATATTGGTTGGTAAACTGTATGTAAACAAAATAAGAGTCTGTTGTGTCATTATTTTGTGTAACAAAACACAGAGTTTGTATCTTGCTAATGTTGGGTAAAAGTGTACCCAAACAACAACATTTTAAGCATCTTGGATTAATTTATATAGAAGAAACAAAAATTTAACATAAAAGTATGTATTAATCCACATGTCACAGAGTGGAGCCTGGTAAAAACTAGTGTCGATTAACATTCCTATAGGTAAATCATCACCACCATGTTTTTGTTGGATCTCTAACAGATACAGTGAAAATATTCCTAAAAAAACAGCTTCAATATATTAAATTCACTGTATTACAATTATGAATTTTAGAGAAAAGAACATAGTTCATGTTTAAAGCTGCATTTTTGTTCATAACAAGTGTATGAAAATTTGTCTCAGTTTGTTTCTTCTGATTTTTGACTGAACATTTTAGTGCAGTTGGCAATAAAACCCCACTGCATATTGCAGAGTAGAAATCAGGTTACATTTTGCACCACATGATTTTGCCATTATTACTGTTGGGTTATATTATACTGCAGGGGTGGGCAAAATATGGCCAGTGGGCCACAGCTCACCCACGATCTGGTTTTATCCATTAATTTACATAATAGGGTGTGGCTTTAAAAAACCTTATTCAACCTGTTCCATGGAGGGATTTGCCCATGCCTGTTCTATGAGATATATATATACATGTAATATTATCTTTAGACATGTGAGTGATGGAAGTTCAACCTATGCAGCACTTTGTTTAACCACAAATTGTTCACCATTTATCATTCTAAACAATGCACTGTTGCTAATTAGTTGGAAAGCAGTTGAATTTCATAAATAGATGTTGTTTGCTTAATAATTTTTGTAACTGGTTACATTTAAGAACTGTATTAATGACTAATGGCTCATAAAAACATCTTATCTGTATTAGGTAAACCAGGTCTGTTTATTTCAGAAATGTCTAATGATGGTAGACCATTCCTTTATCCATGTGGAAATTTGAAGAGGGACACTTTGTCAAAAAAGCTTAAAGATGCAGGTATGTGAAGAAAGTGATAGCTGGAAAACATAGATTAAAAGTCATTGTTCAAAATGATGGATGTTACAATATTTAAATTTTTGTCAAGCACACATATAGCAGATAATGAGTTGCATATGTTACAAAAATGAATTGCAGGTGTCACTTTTCTGTCATTTATGGCAACAGGTGCATATTTATTGTCAGTTGAAGATTTTGCATCAACAATTTGTGTTAAAGTTGTTGAAAGCCAATTTTTTGTGAATGCACCTTAGCATAAATTACAGGTGAGATAAAGCATTCTGGAGAACTTTTGTTTCTTCTTTGACTGTCATCTATATATCTTTGTGTCATATAGTGTAATTATTTAATTCTATTTATGTAGATAAATTTTTGATAGCTTGGACCTAGCTGATACTTAACTTGGGTAGGAATCGTCAGGTATAAACTAAATTTAAAGCATGCTGGTTATTGGGCTTTTTGGTTCCATTTATTTGTACTGGAAGGGATTCACTTATTGAAACTAATATTCTTTGGTTATTCTTTAATATGAAAATATGAGTGGTATCTCTCTCTCATTCTGAGAATTTTTGTTTCAAGAAGTTAACAAATCAAGTCCCTATTATGTATTAACTATTTATTTTTGTGGACACTTTTAAGATTTTAGATGTTTATGCTCCTGTAATAATTTATTGTATTTTCTGATCTCTAGGTCTAAGTGTCAAAGAAATTGAAGTGTATGAGACTGTACCCAGTCCAACAATAGAAGAAGACTTTGACAAATTTGTACAGTGTGAGGTAAATATGATGTTACTAAACATTTTTGCAACAGATGTGAAGTTTTATAGTTCAGGCTTCATAGGGAATATCACGAAAGTGCTCCGTTTTTTGAAGGAGTGGAAATGAGGCATGAAATTTTGTGATTGATGTTGAGTGTTCAAGAGTGGTTAAGAGTAAGGGAAGTAATTCATTATGGGCTTGTCATGGTTCAGTACGGTACGTTATTACCTCCCTTGGATTATACACCATAACCTGTGCTTGAAAACGTATGAAAAATGAAATATAATCTCGTGACATAAAGAACATTTTGAAAAGAAAAGAAAGGCATTTTTTTAGGTTCTTCAGTGTATTGTTTACATAATCTAGAATGACTTAAAATGTGTATTTACTTCCTTAATCGCAAATACTTTACTTTTACAGGGATTACCAGAGTATGTTGTGTATTTCAGTCCATCAGGTGTGAAAAATACAAAAGTGCTTATTTTGAAGGAGAGTTTACCTGTGCAACTGATTAAGGTAGGTACATTATTCCCTTTAAAATATAAATTGAATGCCACAATTTTGCTCCCTTGCTTCAAAGTCTGTGATATTATCATATCATAGTTGATGATAGACTGCAGTGAAGCATATTAGACAAAAGAGGAAAGAGGTACCTTAAGCTTACAGTGGTACCTTTTAATGTAGATGTAGATGTTTTAATGTAGATGTTTTACTCATGTTAAAAAATATGATGCATAAGTGGAATTTTGAGACTAGATTCTTTTTTATGAAAAAATTGCTGGTTCCAAAACATGAGTTTGTGTCTGGATTTTAGATTTCCCTCTTTTAGATCTAAAGCATTGATGGAATGGGATAAGTAGTTTTGATGTAATACTATTAGCTGGTGGACACGCAATGAAATTATTCCTCTGTTTTGTTCACTAGAAGGTAATGCAAATGTTACATTAATGTGGCTAAACATTAAGTGAAGTCAGCAGTGGATTTAGACCCTGTATGTGCCTTGTCTTGAAAGGGGGAGATGAGTTCTACAAAAATCAACTCTGAACTTAACCTTTTTATATTCAGTGAACACTTCCAACAAAAAACATTTCTTTTTGGGATAATTATTGCCATGTAGGTTGTATGCATGTATACAGCTGTCACTGTTGTTATTGCATCTGGAAGGTGTGGTGGATAAAATAAAGCACTGTTTACCCTTTGGCATGATAGAAGATGGGAGTAAAATGAGTAGTTATTAATAGAAATTTAGATCATGAACTTTTTTTAACACTGTATCAATAAAGAAAGAAGATTTCAAAGGTGGTTACAGTCAACATTGATATGAATTTAATGCTAAGTAAATTTTCCATTGGTATTTAAATTAGTCAAATACCAGTATTGAAATCTGATTAATCTTTTTGGTTTGTATGTTTTATCTTACCATTTTAAAACAGAAACTAAAGTGTCTGCTTTTTTATGTTTATTTTTTCTCATCCATCTTAAATTATTAAATATGTACATCTCAGACATCCACAGATGTGGGTTTCAAGCTATCCACATGTATGAGTTTTTCAACATTGTTTGGATTTTTTGATAATCATATGTGTAATCTAAAGTGTGTTATGTGATTGATATTACATTGTTTAACTTTTCCTTTGCCTCTCTGGACCTACTACTTTTGCTTGGTCAAAGTTTTCCTGTAGTAAAAAGAATTTTAAGTGGAGAGGTGAATTACAAATGACTACCATAAGTCTGATATTGCTTAGATTGGATGAGCAATTTATACTGTATTCTTTATTAATTTCATGTAAGTGCAGATTATTTTTTCTTTTTTTAAACCACAGAATAAAAGTAAAGATTTTATTTTTCATATCATGGGGTTTGTAAATATGTCTGCATCTCAGGTATCTATACATTTGTACCTATAAATGTCATACTTTTCTACATCATTATATATATATATATATATATATATATATATATATATATACACACACACACACACACACACACACACATTAAAAATAACATGACTATTAAAGTATTGGTATAAAGCAATCTGATATACCAGTACTATTGGTATATCAAATTGTGATCCACCCATGGTGAATTAATATGCATATATAAATATTGTCTCAACATTGGGCTATCACTTCTGTATTCTCTAAATCAGTGATGAAATTCCACTGATTAACATTAGCATTGTAATAATGATAAAAATATTAATAATCCCTGTGTCGTAAATGAATTATACATGCTGCAGAATTTCATCAAAATTCTCTCAGCTCCCCCCTTCTCTCTTTCTCATGCCTAAGGGAGATAATATGGGGAAGTATATAGAGTGAGAGGAAAAAAGATAACTGAACTTAGACCAAGCTGCCTACAAGAATCTGGTAACGGTTCGGTGTAAATGTTCTGTAGGATTTTAATACAGTGTTCACAATACCAATGATACAAAGTTGAAATAGCCTGTAAAGACTTGTACGGTTCATTTATTTGTAAGGAGAAATACATATATTGTAATCTATTTAATGCTTTGTTTATTTTTATTTCTTTCTTCATGTTTTATAAAACCTATTAATATGGGTCTAAAAACATAATATTTAATATTACAATGTCTGAAAGCCGATCTATTGTAAGTCTCCCCAACCCCACTACCACATCTCTCTCTGTCTCTCTCTCTGGACCTATGTAGAAAGATACCAGTGAAAATCCATTAAAAACAGGCATGATGGATTTTCACCTGTGTCATGCGACGACGTCTCTGGACCTATGAATAATGGAAAAATTTAGTTACACGAAGTAAGTTGCACCAGAAAGGGGAAAGTTAGAAACTGAGGATAGAAACAGTTGTATGGTTGGTAGCAGGGTTAATTAAATCATAATAATGACTTAGATGAGCTGTAAATGTTTGAATTACCTCTTGTGAGTTCCTCATTTCATTTAGTTTATATTTGCAACTTGTTTAAATGTGCTTGCCTGAATGTGAAACCCCATGCATTCAGTATTCAAGCAGTTAACCAAGCTGTGTTTCTAGTGCTCTACTTTCTTCATTTAAACCATCTTTCTTCTTTAAAACGTAAGTGTGTCTTACATTTATTTAATCAGTATAAATGAAAATAGAAGTTCAAAAACTAAAAGAAGCAATTTATCAATTTGCAAAGGATGGACAGAGCTGTGCAGAATTCATTCATTCTGCCAATAGCAGTTGCTTGTAGTCAGTTTTAACTGCATTGGAAATGCAATTATGTTTATTTGTATGTGATATCAACAGAATATATGTAGAGTATGTATGCCATATCTTTGATATACCACTCATTGTATACATTTTTCATCAAAAGGAAACTTGGCAAGCCTCATTTCCTATTAATGAAATATGTATACATCTTGTATATCAATGATACAGTGTACATACTATATATATATATATATATATATATATATATATATATATATATATATATATATATAGATATTCTGACTTCCATGCCTGAAAGTCCATTCAGCCTGCATCATCTTGTGGTGTATGTAGTTTGAATGACAGATTGTGATAATGTTGGACACTTGTCTACAAAGGACACTGAAGGCATGCAAAATGTTCTTAGAAGACAATTATCCTGTATACAGAGACCTGCAAAGCATTATGATTTGGCCCTAAGTCTTACTGAAATGACATTTAAATTATGAATGTTTAGAATAAGAGCAGAAAATTTTGAAAATACATGCATGATCATTGTAGTCAAATCCTGTAATTGGCTTATCCTGGTTTTGCATGGATCTGGGTTCTGATACCAGATTCAGTGGAGTTTGTCAGGGAACCAGACTCAAATAACAGGGATATGTAACATGAAAACATGGAAAGTGCCTGCATGATCAAGCTTTTGTTTATTGCATTGTCTAGAAATATTGTCAAACCGAAGAAAACACTTTAATAGCTGAAGTGACAAGTAGCCTTTTTAGAAAGTTCAAGCAATCAGTATAAAAAGTATTCATGCTCTTGGGAGAAAAGAAGAAAAGGGAAGAGTTATGTTTATTGGACATCATGTTGTATCAATTACAATGTTAAGGCAGGAGAAATGATTGCCACCGCTACATGAATGCACAACCCACCCCACCCCCAACCAGCAGCCACTTGCTTTTTATTGACAGAATCCAGAATCCCATGACAACAATGAAATTTGTGTTTAAAAAATACCCCTTCAGGACAGACAGTCCATTAACATGACAAGCATATTAGTATAAAACATGTAAAATTTACCCCTTAGTAGGTTAGTTCCGCAAATCAACATTTCTTCCAACATTTCCCATAAAGTACTGAACTTTGATTCAGTGAGGTAGGTTTATGGGAGTGTGTTCTTTAGATGTCAGGTTTTGTCACTTTGTCAATTACTAGCTATCATTACTACTGATATTTATCAAGATTATAAATTCTAAAAACTGGGAAGCAAAGGATTGTTTCAGATCAATTCAGCATGATGTCCGGTCACCATAAAGTAAAAATGATATGTTAGGTGTCATTGATTCTCTTTGTTAGACTGTAAGATGCACATGAAAGGATACCAGACTAAAACCAGTCGATCATGTGGCAGGCTCACTTTCTCTGTAAACATTTTGTGTAATTAGGTAATGAGACACAGGAGTAGATGGTAATAGGTAGTTTGGTTTGAAAGTTGTATGTTTGCCAATGAAGAAATCAGCTGTTGCAAAAAGTACAAAATGTAGTCAGACATTTTTATTTTTTAAGAAAATAGTGAAAGTAATTTGACTAAATAAAAAGTCCTATGATAATGCCTGTAAAAATGTTACATCTGAAATATTCTAGCAAATATCATCAATATACATTTTGCTGCAATGTGAAAATGGAATGGATGGAGATAGCTGCAATATCATAGCCTTGATGCAGATAGAAAATGATAGATACAGTTAGATGTTTGTACTGTGATCTTATTTACAAGATTTTGAAATGTTTTTGCACTGCGACAGATGGTAACTAATAAATATTCTTCCCGAGTAGGTGTCCTTATTAATCATTATTAATGAGATGAATCTCCTAAGGCAGATTTCAGTGAAACTCATGTCACCATCCCACTGGGGGCTGTTTAATCCCCTTGAGTGGATCATTTTTAAGTTTTGTAGGATATTTTACTGAAGATCAAACTCATTGTTTAAAACCTTTGAGTTGAGATTATGGTTTATGATCAAATGCACATCCTAAACACACAGAAATGAGCCACTTGAATGCTTTGGAAGACTTCAAGCCAGTTAAATCAAGTGTCAGATTATCAGTACATTAATCATCCTGCCTTTTCACTCATTCCTTCACCAATAGAATGCAATCTGAACCTCCATTTTGTTGTTGGTTGTACTCGTCATAGACCAGAAAAGCTTATGGGATGGTCTGTTGTCTTTGTCTGACGTATGTCTGTTAGCGCAAGTTTATCATTACTCCTAACCTACTTGGAGGCTTGCCACGAAACGTTTGGACATTTATCTCAATGTATAGTTGATTCAAAATGAAAATGGTGTTGCTCTGATGTCCATCATGGCCACCACAGCAGCCATATTGAAAATATTGTTATGGCTACTTCTCCTGAATGGATGGTCATATTAATGTGTGGTTTTCACTAAAAGACTTTAAACAGTCTCTGGTTGGTCCTTAATGAAAATGGTGCTGATGTAGTGACAAGTATGGCCACCACAGTAGTCATTTTGTTATTGCAACTCCAACTGAATGGAAAGCCTTATTGTCATGAATAGAAAATCATACTGACAGTTGGTCCTGAATGACATACAACGTGAGGGTCTCGGGTGGCAGAGTAGTATGAGGTGCTTGCCTTTTTGTCAGTAGCTTTCCATGGATTGGTGGTTCTTCCCAGGGTTTTCCCGTGTTCTCCCTCCACCCAATACACTGGTTGCCTTGTATAACCCTATCATATGCAGAAAAATGGTGTTAAACCCATAACATCCAGCCAAAGAACATTCACTGTGGCCTCTCTTTTGGCCATCTTGAAAATCTTATCACTACCCTTGCAGAATTGATGGTCATATCAACACAGCATTTTCACCTGAACAGATTTCATCATATCTAGTTGGTCTTAAATGAAATTAGTGCTCTGCAGACACCCAATACGGGTGCAACAATAAACTCATTGAAAATCTTCACTAATTCTTCTGAATCAGTGGTCATATTGACATGGGGTTTTCACCAAAAGTCTTCTTATGGTTCCTGGTTGGTCCAGAATGAAATTGGTGCCAATATTACATCAGATGTGGATGTCACAGAAGGTAATTTAAAAATCTGAACACACATGAGTGTCATAGATGGTTTCAATACTCGGCAGTTTAAAAGAAAAATTGGCTTCTCTTGAATTCATGGAAATCCTTTTCAGACAGTAGAGCATCACTCCCTGCAAGGGCCCTTGTTATATATTGTCATTTTTCCAGTTTGATTAGCGGACTTATTGCGGGAGCCAAGATAACTGCGTCTACTCATTAACATCCTTAGCACAGCACATCGTATAAAATCGGAATATTTTATGTTGACACTTATCCCATTTCAATTAGTGTTATCTTTAAGTATATACTAAACATTTAATGTTATGGTCACCTTCGAACTCAAAGGACGAACAATAAAAAGCTAAAAGTTTAATAAAATTAGTGAAACTTGTTGACCTTATGGCAATTTGAATTTTTTATGTGACATGAAAATGCAGTCAGCTATGTGACAGATATTAGGTCGGAATGCCCAGCAAATTTCCATTGCACTTGTAAATTATGTGATATCTTCCACTTTTACCAGTGATGGAATTGGTTGTTAGCCATTTGTATCAGTGCGTGTGTTAGTATTTCACTGACGTATGGCGATATGCTACCGGTAATTATCCAAACAAAATCTGTGTTGTCGAGGGAAGTCGGATAAACCATGCCTGGATGTTATTTTATATATGGCATTATCAGTGAGTGGATCTTATATTATCAAACTTCTTTTTATCACAAACTTAAGCTAAAAATCTAAAATATGATGACAGTTTTTAAAGTTTATAAAAAAAAAAGTAGAATTTTTCTGATTTTCCTATCTTTGGTGATTTTTTTCCATGCTAGATTTCAGTGACACTGACTTACCTCGAGTACCCGATCTGATGTTAAATTTTTAGTTGAATCTTGAATTTTCTCGTTTCCAGAATTTCAGCAACAGAAAAGAAATGTGGGCAGGACTGGATTTTGATGATAAATTTCTTGTCTATAACTTAAGTTCCAAATTTAGCATTTAGATTAGTTTCAGGATCAACTTAAAACTGATTGATCAACTGTCTGAAATTTAAATTTACAATTTGAGAAATATCTATGAAATTGTTGCCAGATTGATAAGATGATAATGTGGAGTTTTCTCTGATGTAACAAGTTGTGAACTTCTGCCCTGACTACAGCTAAATCTTGGGAAGTAATTTCAAACAATGGGCTATTTGCCAAAATGTTAATATTTGTATACCTTATATATCCTTCTCAAAACTCAACTCCTGCACCACGATAGAAAACTACAGCAAACATACTTAATACCGTCTTAACTCGCTTATAAGACGGTGCAATTGCAAACTTTCTTGACTCAGATTACCTGTCCTATTATGCATTGGCAGATCCGGGTCTCTGCAGTTTGTTAAGAGTAATCAGTAGAACAGACATCAAAGACCCTGATCTGATAGTGCAGTATGCGACGGCAGAATGGGTCTATGAAGTTTGCAGTTCGGCCCATCCTGTAAGAGAGTGAAAATACGGTAAGTATGCTTGCAGTACGTTTGTATCGTATTGCAGTATATATGGCATGAGGGACAGGCAAAATAATCGCAATTTGCGTTTTCATTTAGATTTCAGATATTAGAAATACATGTTAAATTGGTTTGCTTTGCGGCACAGCAACGAAAGTATGTATTTAGTGTAATTGAAGTAAAGTGACCAAGGACGCACCACAGTAGCTGACCCAGCTGGTCAGGTGGTAGGATTCGCACCCGCACCCTTTCGGTCGTATGTCCGGTACGCTAACCCCTAAGCCACCGCATCTGGAAATGCATGTTTCACAAAAATGTTTTAGATAGCTTTTGAAAATTATAGCTGTTATTGGCATTCTGATCCAGTCATATGGTAATCAGAGTGAATAAAATATTGAGCCAGGCACTGTATGTTTGGTAATCAATGAGATTTTGATTTACAAGATTCTTCAGGAAGAACAGGTCTCATACATTTAATTTCTGGAAATATCTTGATAATAGCACAACTATTCTGTGTTTCATAAATTCCAGTATCACATATTAGAGACAGAAGCCATTGTAAATATCTACGCTGTATTTTGTTGCTTTTCAGAAACACCACCACATACCACCAGTCCTAATTCTCTAGGTCTGCTTCTTGCTCTAAAACCTTTGATGACATCTTATCATTCATGTGAAACATCATTCCCAATTTCGAGGTCAGTCCTTCGGATCATACCTCGAATGTAGGTCAGTAGCTTCGGACCACTTTGGCTATTTACGAGACAGGATTGACACAGAAGTTAGGAATGATCGAACTGTTTTATTTTCCATTCTGAATGTCTCACTCAGTTCTACAATTAATCTAAACTTAGAAGTATACAGGGTGGTCTTAATAGACGGGGCTTCTCTTTTTGCGGAGAAATGTTTGGCAACAAATATGTGTGATTTTTCTATAAATTGCTGCTCTGACATTCATCGGAGGCATTGTTGCTTGCAGAAATAGTCGAGGTTATTCCGAATGATGAAACATTATACCTGTTATAATTAACCATCTCTCATTTGGGGCTCATAACTTAAGGTTACAAGGAAGCAGATTGACAGAAGAATTTATGCATGTACAGACACACAAACATGTAAGAGTCATAGTACATTTGCAAAATTGTGGGGTTCCTGAGTGGTCTAAAACGCTCAGCCTTACGGATCACTGCCTTCTCACCTCTGCGTGGGCTCGAGTCTTTGGCTCGGCCGATGTGGGTACGTGAGAAAGCTTGCTAATAGCTTCCCGTGGGTCGGTGGTTCTTCTTGGAGGTTTTCCGGTTTATTCCTCCACCAGTTATACTGGCCGTGATGTATAACCTATCTAGTGCTGAAAAATGGCGTTAGATCACATAACAACAACAAAACAAAAATGTGCATATAAACATAGTTTCCAGAAACAGAATGTCAGTATGAATAATCATCATATGGAAGCTCCAAGCTGCTTTTGTTTTGTTAGTAACTTGGGTTGAGTATTAACAATTATTTTAGAACTTTATTCATTTGTAGCAAATTCTTAGTTTCTTTTCAGTCCAGATTATTCCACAGAAGAGCTCAGCGATTGTTATCAAACTTCGTAAGAGTGGACTTTGGGACACATTGAGCAACTGTACCAATGTTGACTGAGCTTTGTGTGACTGTTAATTAGGACATACTCTTCGGAAATTGTGTTAAAAGGTTTAAGGTTGAACTCTAGTAATGACGTAACTTTCATAGGTACCAGGAGTTAAAACTATTTTCAATTTCTTCGCCAGCAGATTTTGATCAGATTTGTTAGGGGTGTTCCTCTTCAAACCATTCAGTTTTGTTTGTTTGGGTTTTTTTTAAACAAAAAAGGGCTGTGGTGTCATCGGCGTGGTACCGTAGGCAGCGTTGCAGTAGATGCGATTCAGCGCCAGTAAACACTTTCTTGTGCCTTTTGCTATCCGGCTTGCAGTCCGAGGTAGAACTCCTTTAAGTCCTGCTCCACCATTCGGAGCCAGGTTCTTGCCTGTCTTCCAACTTGGCGCTTCCACCCCCGCGCTGGTTTACCATTTGCGGCTTCATGTGTACGATTGTGATCCATGCTAGAGAGTGCCTTAGCAATACGGCCAACGAGCCACAAGCGTCTAATTTTGGTGGTTCTGCTCTGATTGCTTCGTTCTGTATCTGATATCTGCTTTCGTGATATGTTGGATGCACATGATGCGGAGGATGCTGCGGAGGCACCACTGACTAAATGTATTAATCTTTTTTGGTCATCTCCGCTGTCTGCGTCCACGTGCCTGCATTGTACAGCAAGACTGGCAGAATGTATGCGTTATACAGTTGGATCTTTGTAACAAGGCTGATCCTTGAGCGTCAAACGTAGCTATCCATGGTTTTTATGCAGTCAGGAGCTATTTGGATCGATGCCTGATCTCAGTTTCACTGCTGATTAGTTTGACCAGTGGTATTGAAATGGAAAATGAAAGTTGAAAAAAATTTCTTCACAAAAGTGTGTTTGATGTGATTGATAAATTTTTTTAAAAAATTGATAGGAAAATATCTTTGAATTGGGTATTTGGTCAGGATTGGTCGCAAAAGGAATCACAAGCTCATTTTAAGCTTTCGTTTATCATCAGAGACTCTGATTTCTCACATTTTGCAGACTTTTGCCATCCAAACCGGCTGTATTTGGTAACTTGTTTATAGGAACCACATCATTGGCGTCACTAGGGGGGTGCGGGGGGGGGGGGTGCGGACCTAGCCGGGTGACACCATCAGATGGGGTGACACCAAAATGACTGTCTATAAATATTTTGAATTTTTGTGCAGGAAGGGGTTCCATGGGGGTGACACCATGAGTTACCGCACATGACTGTCTATAAAAATTTTGAATTTTTGTGCAGGAAGGAGGTCCATGGGGGTGATACCATGAGTTACCGTACTGGGTGACACCAACCCTAGTGACTCCACTGATCCACCTTTATGTAAACAACTGGTACTACAAATCACATACTTGGATAGTCTGAGTAGCAAAATTTGATAAAAATAGCACAAACTTAAACATTTTAGATATGTTTAAGGTCATTATGGGGAAAGATCTTCACAGTGTAAATTTTTCATGCATTTTGTAGAACATTTCTCCTTTTCTCTTGTAAAATTTACTCAGCTAAGTTCATAAATTCACCATTAAAATTAATGGAGAGTCAGATTGCTCAAAATTAATAACTGCATTACGCCACCCTCCACCACACCCCGACCTCCTTTACTTCGGCTCAGTTTTCCGTTATGTAATTGAAAAAGTCGACCAGCCACTAATGTAGAAGTGTATACGATCATTTCAAGCAAAAACGATAGATTTTTTTGTGTAGCATACGGTCACGAATTGTGATGAATAAAAAACGGAATCTTTTCCTTGTTAACAATTTTGCATTAAAGGAAGAAAAAAAGATGCAGAAAATAGGGACCTCCTATTTTTACTGTCAAACCGGCAAATCATATGAAGAGACTTCCAAGTAGGTCCTACTGCTCATTCAGTTTCTTCCCTTATATTTTATAAACGGTCAGTTCATCACAAATCCTTTTAAACGTTGAGAAAAGAGCAATGCATGTTATTTAAGCAATCATCGAGAGAGAGAGAGAGAGAGAGAGAGAGAGAGAGTTCCCTTTGATATGGTACAGAAGTTTGAAATGCAATCACATATCTTCATTAAACCTTTTACTTTATACATGTATATTTATCATGGAGAAATAATAGCAGCAATTATTGAATAGAATACATGATCACAGATAAGGGTTTCATTTAAAGAATGTAGGGTCCCTCGTTTACAATTTCAAAGAACTGCAGTTATATTTCGAGGAGTTATTGCATATAATTATGACCAAAGTGAAGGCATCTGATTTATTTATTACTCAGTGGGGTTTTCAGGTTTGAGAGATTCAAAGATAAGTTTAAATGTAAGCCTCTATATTTGATCTTTAAAGGTACACTAATATTCCAAAACATCATATGCATATTTATGGCCACACCCACCACGACCAACCTTGTTTTGGTTTTTATGTTTATCATGCTTGATAATTACCGAATGCTGTAAATCTAATTTCTTGAAGCTGCCCACAGATAAAAAAAAGTTCGCGTACTATTTATGACGTATGAACTTGTTCCACTTAACACCCAAAATTACATTATAGAAATTGCGGATACATTGTCAAAGTCAACAACACATTTAAACTATAAATAGTGTGTACCATATACGATCGCTTATAAGTAGAGACATCTGCAAACTGCACAGACACAGATCTATGCAAGATGTTAGGAGTAAGCAATAGAACATCATAGACACTGATCTGCGAACGCATTATGTGATGGCATATCAGGGTCTATGTTGTTTACAGTGGATTTATAAGCGAGTACATACGGTAAATCTTTTTTTTTCAATGAACAAATAAATTCAGACAGCAGGTTTTGATTGTGTGTCGTTATCCGCAAATAATTTCATAATTTAATTATGCACAGGTAGTGATGACCTTTTGGGCTAGATCATAGTGAAGGAGGTTTAAGACAGGGAACCGGTTTTTAAGCATGCAACCTGTTCACACCTGCAACATGAAACTGCTAGAGTTGCAACAGTTCTGTTTCCAATCAGAATTTTAATGCTTATTTCAAATACCGTGATAATTGTGTACGAATAAAGGATGCTTGTTTAGGGGCTTATGTTTACTCACTTTAATTAGAAGTTGTCCATTATGCACATGTGGTTGTGAGCAATCACCTGTTGTAATAAATGTTCTGAATCCCAGGAAATTATTACTGGTTCAGATTTAAAAGGGTCTGTGTCTAATTTAAAAGCGGAATTATTATTATCTGACATCACTTCAAAGAATAAAGTTTCACCTGTTGAAGAAAATGTTCCAGATGTGTTGTTACACTGAATGTTATTTGGAATGAATCTAAGGAACTGTCGTCAGAGAGAATCTTTGTTTTTTATCACATTAAAACGTTACATATATTGGAATTGAATGTAAGAAAATATAACCACGCAAAGATATTAGTTGGGTTGTCTGAAGAAGGAAACATACAGCCCATTTATGTCTTTATTTCACATACTGTAAATGTTTGGAAATTGAAAGGAGCAGACACATTTCTTCAATTACGCTTGAAAGACCAAGCTAGAAATTCCTTCAGGCAGTTTGTAAAAATATGCAGTTTCCTTCTTTCAGAAGGCTTGATGAAGAAATAGTAAAAACTTGCAAATTGAGGATTTGTGTCACTGGTATTCAGTATAGGTGTGAGAACAGTTTTCAAATGTGATTGTTGCTTATGGAATTGAATGAAATTGGGTGAAACCAGTTAAGTAACAATATTTTAACTTTCATAATTTGTTAAACAAAAAATAATATAGAATTTGTCCTGGTACCAGGCCTTTGCACTTGTTCAACTCTGCATTTCTATAGTTGTCAGCATCGCGAGCAGCACGACTGACATATTCTCTGATTTGCAAATTTGCTTATTTTAGAATCCTACATTTTCATGATTAATTAGCAATCCATGCAGCAGAATATACAGATATCCTAGATTTCATAAAGGTTTTGGTAAATGAACAGTAAAATGAAGAAGCATCCTTCTCTACACTAATGCACTCGCCTTTGTGGATAAACGGATCCTGTTGTCCATTTCCAAGTCGTTTAGAAGGTTCTAAGTCCGTTAGACTTTCAAGTTGCTTAGGAGGATCCCATATTCAGCAAGAACACAATTCTCTTCATCACATCGTCAGATGCATCTGTCTGACGGTTCATCATTAATTTTAGTCAGGGCTGTGACTTTAGTACAAGTATACTTATTTAGACAAAATTTGCAATATGTGTCCTTCTTGTTGTGGATATATGTCGTACAACAAAATTTGGTTGCTGTGATCCACTTACAAGTATTTGTTCAACATTAGTCTAGAATCGTGTCAGAACTTTAATTCCAACACCCTTTCATTTAAAAAAAAAAAATGCAGTGCTGTTGCATTTTGAGATTGGCGTATATCGCATTCCCAAACTGGTTCACGCTGACCTACCTACCTACCTACCTTTCAAATTTGTTTTTTAATAGCATTTTTAAAAACCTTGTCCAGGCTCTATTGTCATTGCACATTGCCATCAGACTGTCGGTGTGGTTTCATATTGGAATGAAGATGTGTTGCATGTCAAAACTATTCACTCTGACCTACATTTTAGGGTTATTCAGCACTGTGTAAAATTAATGACTTATGCCAGAGAAGTAACTGTATCTACGAGCTCCTTTTTACTCACAAAAACTTGGAGTTTTATCTGTTTTTAATGTTGTTGAGACATAGATTTCATTGGGGAAGTCAACTTGATCATGTCTTCCTATAACTTGAGCCATCTAATGCAACAAAGCATTGCAACTATTATTAAATCGCATTATTTTTGTCATCTCTGCACGTATTGCTGCTCATTAGACCTATTTTTAAAACAAAGAATAGCTCATAAGTTATTGGATCAGAAGAAACTGGTCAACAGGACATGGGGACAGTCTTGCATTGCGGTCTCGAAAGGGTTATGGTTTGGTGTTTTACGGCACAACAACACAAGTCGGTTATTTGGTACCAAGAGAGTTGGAGTAAAGTGACTTTCCCAAGGACACGCCATGGTAGCTGACCGAGGCTGGTCCATTTGTAGGATTCGAACCCGAACCCTTTCGGTGGTGAATCCGACACGCTAACCACTGGGTCACCGTGGCTACCGGTCTCTAAAAGACAAATAAGCTTGTCCAAACTGGACGGGGAAGGTGGGGTGGTAAAGGTATGGCTGTTTTGTAGGAGGCAAATAGATGTGTCCATCACGACATGGGCGGGGATCTGTAAGGTTCAAATATACACAGCTACAGGACATTACGGGTATATAGGGGGCAAATAGTCGTGACCACCAGGACATTGCGGGAGGGAAGGGTGGCTGGATGCGTACATCAGGACTTAGGGGTCTACATGGGGGAAATAGGTGTGGTATACATGGATCTTACACAGCTTGAAGAGTGCGAAATGTTTGCCAGAGCAAACAATAGTTGAAACCCAAATGTTTTATCGTTTTGTTGTGTGCTTGCCCAATCACACGAATGAGTTTGAGCCTGAGGGTTTAGTTGTTTTTTAGTGTGCAACATGTTTGATGGACCAGAATTTAGTGCTTTTGTATTTTGCAACATGTTTGCCAGAGCACAAGTAGAGTTTGAGCGAGGGTGTAGTTCTTTTATAGTGTGCAAAATGTTTGCTAGACCAGAGTTTAGTGCTTTTGTAGTGTGCAAAATGTTTGCCAGAGCACAAGGAAAGAGTCTGAACCCAGGGGTTTGTTGCTTTTTTTGTTCGCAAATTGTTTGCTAGAGCAAAAACGAATAGTTCGAGTTCGAGGGTTAGTAGTTTTTATAGTGTGCAAACTGATTGCCAAAGTTTAAAAAAAAAAGAGTTAAAGCGCAAGCGTTTAATGGTTTTTGTTGTGTGTAAAATGTCTATTAGGGCTCAAGAGAAGAGTTTGAGCCCGAAGGTTTAGTAGTTTTATAGTAGTAGTGTGGAAAATATTTGCCAGAGCACGAGGAAGGAGTTTCAGCGTTGAGGAGTTACTGATTGTGTAGGGTGCCAAGGGCGTTATAATTAGGCTGCAGCACACAAGATACTTTAAAGAAAACATAAGTTGATACTGAGTTTTCTGACTTTAGGTTTCATTTTAAATTTTGACTGACATTTGAATTTTCGTCATGCATAAAAGTTCAACAAAATTTCATTCCTGATTATTTTCATATTAAATTCTGGATATTTGGTTGTTTGTCAGCAGAAACTTTACTTTTCATGTTTTCTGATTCAGCTTTTTCTCATTTAAAAAGTATTAATAAATATGTTTGAAATTTCACAATTAGGATTGTTTATGAAAAAGTGGAGGATATTCTTTAAGTACATGTTGGTTAGTTATGTAAAATGTGACCTGCTATTTTACTCAGCTCTTGTGGCTATCAGTGATAGACATATTCACAAGATGTTTCTTATTTATTGTTCGGGAAAAAAAAGAAGGAAAAACCCCACATAACATTCTTCAGATGTTAACCACTATAATGCAGACACCTTACTTGAGAGGCCACTTTGAACTTTTTTGCTTTTTCTAATATGTCTGGTGCACAAGTTTGATTTTATCCGTGCAAGGTTTGACAAGATGCCAAATGTGCAAGTTGAATCAGAATTCAGCAGATGCATTGCAGGCATGCCGCAGTACAGGCTGCATTCGTGAACAATCTATCATATTGACATTTTAAAAATAAAACTTTCTCTTGGCACTGTCTCGTTTTTTAGGCTATTTAATTCTCTCATTGCAAAGAAATACTAAACTCTGAATATTTTAAACCCAGACTTATTATCTCTTTCTTTGCCTGCAGATCAGTGTTTTCATCTCTCGTAGTTTAGTATTAAAACAGGTTTAATTCAGAGGTAGCGTTACGCAGAACAGCTGCTGTTTAAGGATTGATATCCAAGGAAAACTTCCTTGAGGTTAAGGATGAATTGATTTATTTAAACAAAAGAAAAATGTTGGAGCGTTTTGTGGATCTAATTTTTGCATTTTGCTTTTTCATGTAACATCTATACAAACTTTGTAGGTTTAAATATTGGAATTCTTCCAAAGATATGTAAATTGTGGTAAATCTTGGCATCTACTCAGATTTTTTTCTTCAAAATTATCTTGTGAGTTATTTTAATTTTTTACTGTCTAACCTTATAACCGACTTCTGTGGTTATTCTTGCAGATGACTCGAACTGCCACTTAAGGAAATTGGCTCAATGGCTACGCTATAGCAACATGTAAATCAGCATTCTTTACTACAGTGAACTGTTCTGATCTTCTGAATACGGGGTTTTATGGAGAATATGTAAAATAGCTATGTTTAATGTATCATGCCTGCTGGTTTACACGGCGATATTGCCTGAATAATTTTAACTGCTGCTGTTGATACTACTACTACTACTACTGTTTGCTTTTGCGCATAGCTGCCAAGAAAGAGTGAAATATAATTTTCACAAACAAATAATTTTTCAAGATTGTTAATTTCCTAGCAATGCATTACAGAGAACTACATTAGTTTCAAATTAACATTAACAGGAAAGTGACCTGAAAATTAATTTTTAATAATATTTACAACTGTGAACCCTATACTAACAGTTGATTGTGGAGCACTTATTTCAAAAAACAATATTTGTAAACAAGTGAAAATTAGTTACACAACTTTCGACAAACTATATTACTATGGACATTTATAAAAATAAAATAAAAATCATTCTGATTGTGCCGTATTTAAGATTAATAATTCCGTTTTTTGGGGTACCCGCACAGACGATATTCGCATCACGTTTTCTTACATTTTGGATGTTTTGAAGGTATTGTAAAGTCTATATATTAGTTTTATAAATTTTACAGTTCTTACGGCTTTATAAATTTTACATTTCTTATGACTTTATAAATTTTACAGTTCTCATGGCTATTTAAAATTAAATAAGTTTACCGTTCTGCAAATTTAGCACCAGGTTTTTACAAATGATGAAGATCCAAGATATTCAACAAGGCAATGGAAACATTTCACAAACTCCTCAACATAAATCGAGAGTATCGTCCTGTCGAGAGGTTCAAAGTTTGTACGGATATCGTGGAACTGCAATCGTATATGGCAACACTTATTTTAAAAATTAATTTACAAAATGGAAATTTCTCAAAAGCTACTGCAGTTTCAGAAGAAAATTTACCTGGCCCGAGTTTCATCAGTAGAACTTAGGTCAAGACTTAAATGCAAGTCTAAAAGTGATCTCATTGACTGAAATTTAGGTCTGACTTAAATGTAAGTCTAAAAGTTATCTCATTGACTGAAATTTAGGTCTGACTTAAATGTAAGTCTAAAAGTGATCTCACTGACTGAAATTTAGGTCTGACTTAAATGTAAGTCTAAAAGTGATCTCATTGACTGAAATTTAGGTCTGACTTAAAAATGACATCTCAAATGTCTTTAATATGTGCCTGATTTGAGATAAACGTTGATGAAATATTGTCCAGGAGCTTTATAACATGAAAAGCTTTAATTTGTTGGGCTTTTTTACAATAATTTTGATCCACTATGTCATCAGAATATATTTCACAAAAGCTAGGGATAAACTATGTTTAAGCAACCAAGCTGACCAGCTGAAACCAAATTTGAGTGGGTATTTTGATTTGCTTCGGTGTTTTCTGGCACAGCAACGTAACTAGGTCCTGTTAGTGCTACGGCAACTGGAGTATATCGTATTACTGAAGGACACACCATGATGGCCGACCGGATCTGATTCGATGGTAGAATTCGTACTCGCACCCTTTCGGTCATGAATCAGGCAGAATAACCACTGGGCCACCGTGGTTGCCAACTCCATTGGGTACCTCTTGTGATATGTAAGAGGGCGCATAGGGCCTATTTTACATCTGCGAGCCTTTCAGCACGAAATCCTTTAAGCTGTTTTCATATTATGTCAGTTCACCATCAAAAGTTGATGCCATGATTTTAAAAAAGGCAAAGCTCTTAACCGGTTCTGATGAATATCATCATGACATTGAAATCATTCGGTTAGCATGTTAAAATTCAGACGTATACCCCTACAGATGGATCGCCAATCAATGTGTGAGGTGTTACAATATTAGAGGAACATTGAAATGTTGTTGGACGTTCAGATCAGATCAGTCCACTGATTGAACTGTAACTATATGTATGATGTGCAAATTTAAATGGTCATAATATTTTTTCAACAGTGTTCCTGATATTTTCACTTTGTACTCAAAATCAACATTAATTCATATAGCATTAATTGTCAGATTAAAAATACGTTGATTTTATGTGACGTGCAAATGCTAATGAGTGGGTGTGGTTATGTCCAGGTCAGACCCTCTGCTTACCCGGGGATGTAAAATAATCTCGATGAACTCTGCTGCATGTCGAAAGACGTAACTTATGAGACCGGGGCTTGGTGATTTACATGCCAAACTTGCGACCCAAAAAGAATGCGGTCTAAAATCTTACAATCAGATCAGCCCAGGTCGGCTGCTTTGGCGTGTCCTTGAGTAAGGCACTTTACTCTAATTGCCTTGGCACTAGATAACCTACTTGTACTTCTGTGCTATAAAACACCAAATGCCAACAATCATATCCACGTTAGTTGTTGTCACCTTTGGTTTTTAAGGTGATGTCAGCTAGGTGAGCGACCCAGGGCCCACCAGGGAGTGTTTAAAAAGCTGTGTACAGACCTACCATCTGAAATAGAACATGCTCATGATAATGGAATAACTTAATATGACTTCTCTAAATTCACTCTCCAAGTTTGATTAAATTTGACAGTGCATCCACTGATAAAGCACAAACATCAATCTGCACAAGTATTAGCCCTTCGCTTTCCACAATGACCTCAGTGAGCAGTAATAGAAACTGAAAAACAAAATTTCAAACAGAAATACTCCACCAGTTTTGATCAATTTGAGTAAAACAGTCTTTGCATATAGACCAGTAACGTTTTGTACAAATGATGCTCATCTTCCAGCTGATATGGCCGCCATTACAAAAAGATGGAATTTTAATTAACCTGTTTAAACCGTTCGACCATTTTAATAAAATTTGACAGCGGTAATTTTGCCAAATGAACAACAGTATATCATATCTGATCGCAGTCATTCTGGTGTTGAATTCTTTCAGATATGTGTCAATAATGCCAAGCTATCATTCAGTATGACTGCAGTTTCTTTACAAAATTTAGAAGACACTAAAAATAATCTTTGCGAACACTTTCCAATCAATTTGGAAAGAAAAGGTCGTTTCAAGCAAATACCAATGTCTCCACGTCGTCATCCAGTATGGTGACCATAATAAACAGGCACATATTTCACCGTATCGTGATGCTGAAAAGAACTGTGAATGGTTGTATTTAGGAATTGGGGAAATTTGTATTATTTGCCATGTGTAAGACTTCAAGAAAGTAATAGGACGTGACACCTGTCATTACAAAGAAAGAAATAGCAAAGAGGCTACTGACCACTTTTTGTTCGATTCCTAGTTTCTGGCTTCTTTCCCATTAGTTTACAGTATCTGATTCAGAAATTTTGAGAAGTTGTCCTATAGATATGTTTTTATGTTATTATGGAGGAAAGAGAGATAAATGACTGACTGAATGAATGAAGAAAAGAAGGAAGGAGGGAATGGCGCGGCTGCTGGCCTGTTGGGGATATTCGTGGTCACCTAACGTTTGCAGGTTGTTGTTGTTTTTGGTTTAACGCCATTTTTCAGCACATGATAGGCTATACATGGCGACTCTTATAACTGGAACCCGGGAAATCGCTAGTAAGAACCACCGACCCACGGGACGCTACTGGCGCTTTCTCATACACCCACAAAAGCCTAGTCCGAGGTTTGAACCCACGCAGATATAGGTGAGATGGCGGTGATCTGTAAACGCGAACGCCATGTATCACTCAGCCACCTGAGGCCCCAACATTGAATGTCAGATCAGCATCATTTTCATTCGAGAACCATTACTTTCCGGCTAATGCCAAATAACAATGCTTAAAGTTTTACATTCATTGCCACTGTGCGTTAACTTGTATAATTTTGTATAGTTTTAACATTCATTATCACTGTCTTATCATTCATGCTATATAGCTTAACATTCATTGCCCCTGTGTTAACTTTCATACTATATAGTTTAACATTCATTGCCATTGTTAACTTTCATACTATATAGTTTAACATTCATTGCTAATGTGTTAACTTTCATACTATATAGAGTAACATTGATTGCCACTGTGTTAACCTTCATACCGTATAGTTTAACATTGATTGCCACTGTGTTAACTTTCATACTGTATAGTTTAACATTCATTGCCACTGTGTTAACTCATACTATATAGTTTAACATTCATTGCCACTGTGTTAACTTTCATATTATATAGCTTAACATTCATTGCCACTTTCTGTTAACTTGTATACTGTTGTATGATGACCTTCACTAGAATTGTGGTAAACATACGTACTGCTTTCAGGTACTCATTTGCGCCATATTTCAATGTGAATATCCACAATTCTGTTCAAGGTAGGAAACACTTTTTTTTGTAATAGTAGTCTCGATGTACTTGCATTAAATAGTTACTGGAATAGTGCTATGAAGACCTCCTGCTACTTCTTTCTATATTTAGTTTTGATACTTTATTCATCAAGTTATATGCAAATGTCACCGTAATATTAAACATTATTACTGTATGGGATGTTGACGTTAGGGTCATTCAGATTTGTAAAAATAATTATCCACATCTACCTTCAACTAGATTTCCATTTGTAGAATAAAGGGAAAATCTTTGAAGAATTTCTACATACACTTCACTAATGTGGAACAATGTGACATAAATCAGCCTGTTATATTCACTTTTTTAAGGCTGGTACTAAAACTCCTGATTTGCCATATAATATTGCAACATTTAGTCAATTTTATTTTTTTTAAAAACAACAAAGTTTTAGCAGTTGCTTCGACCCATTAATCAATTCTCAGTACTTTACAGATACAAATTTTGAAATTTATTCAACCCATAGTACCCGATTATTGGCTTTCACACTTTGCTTTTAGCCCAGATTAAGTCAAGTAGCGATCTTGAACACCTTTTTGACCTCTTGGTATGAACTGTATTGAAAATGAATAATGTTGCTTTGGGACTTGAATTATGCAACATCAATCAATGGAACCATTATACATCCTAATACACTGACATAAAATATGTATTGCGTTACTAACATACCTAATTCTCTTTACTCTGATAGTCCTCCCCTTTATTTGACTCCTTCAGTATAACATAGTTGCTTCCCTGTCTGTCAAGGATTTACCTCTCCCACAGTAGGTATTTTGCTTCATAGCGAAAACTTTAAAACATTTTTATTCATTTTGACCGGATAAAGGTCAAGGTCAGTAAGACCCGCCGGTCAATACTCCCCAGATTCAACCATGCTCTTCTACTGTCTAATTCGAAAACTATTAAACACAGGGCAGACGTAAAATATACTGTTCATGGTACTCATTTTTATATAAATGCACAATGTCATTTCTGAAAACTGATCGACAACCAGTTTTTGCTGTTTCAGCTTGATGCTGTATATTGAAGTAACTATTACGGAAAGTTCGTTCCTT
>JAECUM010009727.1:0-34466 GCA_016617855.1 Megalonaias nervosa | reverse complement strand
TTTCACTTACACTAATTTAATATTGTCATAAATCTACAGTACAGTATTAATTATGGCAATAGGTATTAGCATATTTAATGCCAGCTTTTACACCAAATTCATTGAATACTGAGTGGAGCTGTGTAAGATTCAACCATACATGGCAGCCATCTTGTATCTATCAAACAACCTGCAGTAGAGCCAATCAGGCCAGTTATTCTACATCCATAAACCAACATGGTGTTGCAAATCTGGAATGCTTTTGCTTGAGTGGAACTGTGATTTTTTATCTGAATGATTTGGCTTCATTAAAAAGTCTTAATCTTGTACTTGAAAAGATTGATGAATTCCATGCCTGAAAATATCATGTGACAGAATATCACTTACTGTATTCACCTAAGTACACAGTGGTCCCTTACTATGAAGTATATCATTTTATGAATCACATGGTCATGGATAACATTACATTATGTCATAGTATTAATGTTTATAATGTACCCCAGGATAAGATTACCTCACATATATCTCATGGCAGTCACTTTTACGGCCCTCTTTTAACAGTGTTATAACGAGGGAACACTTTTTACAGTGTACCCCTGATAAAAGGCAATCTCACATGTATAAACTTTTCAAATCTTTTGAAAGTTCATTCCTGATTGGCTGATTATGGAACTCAAGTCCAGACTCAAGTTCTGATTTTTGTGATCTCCAGGCCAGCAGATCAGGTCTATACAATTCTTGTGAAATCATTACAAAAATGTTGGGGATAGGGTGGAAGGAGGTAAACAAAAATAATTTTAACTACATGTCTGAAAGTTTTATCCATCACTATTGCCTTGCTTACCTCTTGTGGACACAAGTCCAACTGTCGAAGCTTAAAATTCCAACCTCTCATTAGATGACAAGTTCTAGAACACAATTGTCACAGACCCAAGTCACCGGTCTATGCAGATTATTCTTCCTGTTTGATATGGAGTTAGACTAAACTTAGGAGGAGGACAGAAAAATAGAATTTTGCAATAGTGACCAATATTATAATTGAAATTAGTTTTACCACCCCACCCTCATAAAAACCGCACTTTAACAGCAGTCACTACTGCCTTGCTTGAATTTGCCAGATTGGAATGAGGCTGATGGCCTGAAGAACTGGTTTAAACTGATGTATTTACCATTATGGCAGAATTATTCACTACTGTAATCTGGCAGAAGGATGGTCCACTTTTGAGCCATTAATATCTCGCTTGATGAAAAAATGTACTAAAGACTGAAGGTAAATGGAGGAGAAAGTAGTGTGTAGTGACCAAAATGCTGCATAACATCCTCCAATGCAGAATGATTTTGGATATGCCCATAAAGTGTCAGTAGTCCTGACTTCATAGGCTTTGGTTCTCATGAAAGAGAGGTCCATCTCAGTATGAGATCGCTAAGCTCTCCTGATAATGAGGACAGCCTCGTATGCCACAATATCAGTGGAGCCCCTAATGGTAGGAAAAGGCTCTTCTGACAGTCGATGCCAAAATATCAGCAGAGCCCTTAATGAGAGGAAGCTCATTAGACCCTTTTTCTCCTTTCTGAAGTGTCCAAATAAAGTGACAAAGCTCTAATTGAGCAGAGAAGATAAGTTTATCCTGATCATTCCTAACACAGCTATGACAGAGGATAGAGCCCTCAAAAAGTTGCAGAGCTATGACAAGGTTCAAGCTGATCCTTTGTCAGAAATCAAGATTCACAAAGCAGAGATATAGACTCATAATTTAGATGATCCATAAACAACCTTTTCTGACAAAAAAAAAGGCATGACATTCACTTCATCACCTCAAAAACACATAGGAGAGCAGGAAGACAGCTTTAAGAGTAACATTCTAAAAGAAAGCTTCAATCAAGGATTTATAAGGGATTTTTACCAAAGCTTACAAAACACACCGTATTTTTTCACAACACCAGTAAACGAGATACCGGTACTGGTCCTTCAGCTCAAAGTATATAAGTTTAGAAAGATAAGGGTCTGATCAAATGGATGAATCTTAAAAGAACTTGAGTCTGTTAGACAGGAATGCCCTATAGCCCTTAATAGAAGAGACTGAACATTCTCTCTCCTCAAAAAGAAACAGAAAAAGCATGTCACTGTACTCAAAGGGGAACAGCTACTTTTCAATAAATTTCCAACTGCACCATCCACAGAAGATTCTCCACATTTTTTATTGTATACCTTAGAACTGGATCACCTCCTAGCCTGGACAATGCTTCTGGCAACTTTGTTCAATATCTTGTCCTGGGAGATTGGATTGATTGCTTAAGATGAGTTATGTATGAAGTTGGAAAATCTGTGGGTTGCTGTAAATAAGAGATCCTCTATGCTACCATAGCAGATACTTTCTCTGAGGTAATCTCCCGAGTTCACTTGCAACATGTAAGGTAAATTGCTGAACCAAGACCACTTGGGCAACCGGGCCGGTGGAGGGGTAAGGTGCTATCAAAATGAACTGGGCAGTAGAAGTCCTGACTTTTTGGAGCACTTGTAGAATCATTCAAAAAGGCAGAAAGGTAGAAGTGAACAGACAATTCCACCTGAGACTGAAATCATCCACTGCCCAGGCTGCTTGACCTGGTACGTAACGGACATAAAAGGGAAATTTTAAGTTGTTCATCCTCATCACAAACAAGTCCACTAAAAGTTTGCCAAACAGTCTGAACAGAAACTTTGCTATGAATTGGTGCAGAGAACATTCTGTGAGTACCATCCTGCCCATTCTGGACATATTGACCTCCAGAATATTTTTCTTGCCTAGAATGTGGCAAACATGGAGTGATCCCCTCAGAGGAGGATGTTCTAAATATCTGTGCAAAGAGAAAGAGCATCTGTACCTCCTTGTCACCTGAGATACATGACTACCGACTACTTGTTGGAGGAGACCATCACACATTCCCTCATTCATACCTGTCAACTCTCTTGCTGGGAGAAAAGGACTCCCAATTTTTGGGGTCCTTCCATGCCTACCTCCCAATTTCATAATATCTCCCAATTTTTGCAGAGAACTCCCGATTATTATATCATGTCTGTTGACTTTCATATCTACTAAAAATAATTCTACATAAATAGATATGTTATATGCAATCCACAGAAGCCATGTTCTATTTTGTTAACTGTTAATGTTGTTGTAATGAAATAAATATTATCACTCTAAAACAATTTTTTTCTTCAGTAAATATAATGTTAAGTTGCAACATTATTCACATAAATTTATGAATTTTTTTGTTGCCACGGCAATACTAAAAAAGCATAAAATAAACCACAACAAAAAATAGACTACAGTAATAACATTTGAGCAATTAGTTTCACTCCCAAGAATTATCACTGTAAATGCTGTAGCATCTCTATTGCCATGACAGAAACTTAGTTGAGTATATACCTGGCATTACTGTACCATATATATATAAACATTAATTACCATCATAAAATTAAAAGAAGGAATGAAAAAAATACTCCACAGAATATGTGCCCTCAAAAAACTAATTTGGAATAAATATGTTACTTAGTAAATAATGTTAAATGCCTTATGAGCTGACAATAAGGAAATAAGGTAGGATATAAAATGTGGGAAAAATATTTGCCACATGTACGGTAGCTTGAGACTGCATATTTAGGAACCATTATTTACAACAAAATAGGGCATCTTTTATTTGCCAATCAATTATTAGTACTTACATACACATATTGTAGAATAAACTTTCTGTCATGTAACTCAGAGGGGCAGTCCTTTTCAATGATATGAAATAATTGTTAATTAGTCACCCTGGCTTAATTAGTCACCCATACGGCTTGCGTCTCTGATCGCCTCTGTAAACTAAAATCCAGCTCCTGGCCTTCACAAGTGGCTTAGCTTCTAAGTCCTGCGGACCATGTTTCCACTAAGAGGAGAAGGAGTGAAAGCAGACCACTGGTGCCTTAAAACCAGTCGCTTTGGGTAAATGGGGCTCATAAACCTTGGATGGTAACTCATCTAGGAGAAGGAAAACTCCAATCCCAAACCTCCTCTGCCTTGCAGCTATACCCACTCACGGAAAAGGCTAAGGGACTAAACCCTGACAGAAAATCCAGAGATGGAGTCCCTAAGGTGGTCTGACATTGACTTCCACGTCATTACAGCAACTCCTGCGATGTTGTTGGCGCCAAGCTGTATCAGAATTCGTCATTCCCTTGGGTCCACCATCTGCGTGGAGAGGGGGAAACTGTTGCATGGGCAACAGCTGATTCTCCATACCACCCTGCCCAGGCTTCATAGCTCAACTGGAGAGGACACTCCAGTGTCGTTGTAAGGCGTCGCACAACACAGGAAGCAGCAGTTTACTGGTTCTAAGCCATAGCTCAATTGGTGTAGAGCTTGGCACCAGGGGTTGCTTCCGATGGTGGGAGAGATCACCATGTCTCACTGAATAGCTACCACCCACCTCAAGCTGGGCAGCCCCAGTCAGTAAGGTGCTGGCCTGCCATGGCCTGCCCGCTTCACTGGGTGCGAGGAGCTTAGAGAACCATCTTGACAAGCAGACCACAAACTCCACACCAGCCAAGACTCAAAGAAGAAACAAGAAGACTCCAGCTCTACATTTCGCAAGTTGGAATGTCAGGACCATGTGTCCTGGACTCACTGCTGACCTGCAGCAGATCGACGATGCACAGAAGACTGCCGTCACTGACAGGGAACTCTCCTGACTGAACACTGACATTGCCTGCCTTCAGGAGACCTGACTGGCCAACAGCAGCACCATCAGGGAAGCCAACTACACCTTCTTTTGGCAAGGAGAGTCCTCGGTCGAACATTGGCAGCACGGTGTTGGCTTCACTGTAAAGAACACACTTGTCGCTTTCATTGAGTCAACATCCTCAGGCCCAGCCAACATCTTCAGTGTGTATGCCCCAACCCTCTGCTCCACCCCAGAGGAGAAAGACCAGTTGTATGAGCCTCTGGATCAAGCAATATCCAGTATCCCCAGCACTTAAGGTCTCTACCTTCTAGGAGACTTCAATGCTAGAGTGGGAGCTGACCACAAGGCCTAACCCACCTGTCTTGGCTCTCATGGAAGAGGCAAGATCAACGAGAACAGTCAGCGACTGCTGGAGATGTGCTGCTCCCACAGCCTTTGTGTGACCAACACCTTCTTCAAATGCAAGGAGATCCACCAGGTGTCATGGAGACACCCACATTCCCGCCACTGGCACCAGCTAGACCTTGTCATCATCAGGCATGCGGAACTGGCCAGTGTCCTCTTCACTCGCAGCTACCACAGTGCTGACTGTGACACAGACAACTCCCTCATGGCCAGCAAGGTGCGAATAATACCCAAGAAGCTGCACCATGCCAAGAAGAAAGGTTGCCCATGCATCAACACCTGCTGTGCAAGCAACCCAGAGAAGACAGCAGTTATCAGCAAGCTGCAGAAGGCTCTCACCAAAGTGGTCCCACCTCTGAGACGCTGTGTACAATTCAGCCATCATTGCCTACGGGAAGAAGGAGCATAAAAATGCTGACTGGTATGAGGCCAACTGGGAGGAGATAGAGCCTGTGACTGAGGCAGAGAGGAAAGCCCTCCTGGCTTACAAGGCTGTGCCTAGCCCTAGTACACAACAAGCCCTCAGGACTGCCAGGAACAACGCCCAGCAGACCACCTGCCACTGTGCCAACACCTACTGGCTGAACCTCTGCACCAGTATACAGACATCTGCCGACACCGGGGATGCAAGAAGCATGTACGAGGGTATCAAGAATGTGACAGCCACCCCCACCTCCAAGACCACCCTTCTCAAGTCCAAGACAGGCAAAGTCATGACAGACCAGGGGAAACAGCTGAGCACTGGGTTGAGCACTATCTTGAGCTGTATGCAACCCAAAATGTCATCACCAACACCGCCCTGGATGCCATCCCAGACCTGCCAGTCATGGAGGAACTAGACACACCACCCACCCTGGAAGAGCTCAGAAAAGCCATTGACTGCCTTGCAGGAAACCAGCACTGCTCCAGCTCCTGCATGAACTTCTCTGTCTCTGCTGGGAACAGGGACACATCCCCCAGGACATGTGCGATGCCAACATCATCACTCTGTACAAGAACAAAGGAGACCATAGTGACTGCAACAACTACCGGGGCATCTCCCTCCTCAGCTTTGTCGGAAAGGCTTTCGCCCGTGTCACCCTGGCACACTTGCAGACTCTAGCCTCCTGCGTCTACCCAGAGTCTCAGTGTGGCTTCTGAGCCAGCCAGTCAACTGTAGACATGATCTTCTCACTACACCAGCTGCAGGAGAAGTGTCATGAGCAGCAGGTGCCCCTCTACATCACCTTCATAGACCTGACAAAGGCGTTTGACTTGGTTAGCCGGAGCGGACTCTTCAGGTTCCTGCAGAAGATTGGCTGCCCCCATGACTGCCCACTGTCATCACATCATTCCATGAGAACATGCACAGCACAGTGTGCTTCAACGGCACAACATCCGAGGCCTTCCCAATCAGCAGCAGAGTGAAGCAAGGCTGCGTCCTTGTGCCAACGCTCTTTGCCAGCTTCTTCTCCATGCTCCTCCAGTACGCCTTCAAGGACTGCAGCAAGGGAATGTACATCCACACCAGGGCTGACGGCAAGCTGTTCAACATCACCCGTCTCCATGCTAAGACTAAAGTCACAGAGGTTCTCATCTGTGAATTGCTCTTTGCTGATGATGCAGCCTTGACATCACACATGGAAGATGGACTGCAGCAGCTGGTATGTCGCCTCTCCCACGCCCGCAAGGAGTTTGGACTGACCATCAGTCTGTGGAAGATGAACATCATGGCGCAGGATGCAGAATCCCCTCCCACCATCGCCATCGATGGGTACAACCTGGAAGTTGTTGAGAACTTCACATACCTCGGGTCCACAATCTCCAGCTTGCTCTCCATTGATGCTGAGGTGAACGGCAGGATTGCCAAGGCAGCAGCAGTTATGGCCAGACTGAACCAGAGGGTCTGGAACAACCGCAACCGCACTGAGAAGACCAAACTGCACGTCTACCAGGCCTGCATGCTAAGCACACTCCTCTAGAGCAGCATGGACCACCTATGTGAGCAACTTAAGGAAACTCAACAGCTTCCACCTGAGATGCCTGTGGCACATTCTGTGCATCCAGTGGCAGGAGAAAGCACTCAACAGAGAGGTTCTGGAATGCGCCAGTATGAACAGCATGTTCTCCATTCTCAGCAAGAGGCATCTTTGCTGGCTTGGCCACATCAACAGAATGGACCCAGGCTGCATTCCCAAGGACCTGCTATATGGTGAGTTAGCAGAAAGCTCATGACTGACTGGATGGCCAAGTCTGCATTACAAAGAAGGACATGAGGATGGCCAACATCAACGTCAACAACTGGGAGAGCTGTGCTGACAACCGCTCTGCCTGGTGCCTTGCTGTCAGACAGGGCATTCAGAAAGCCGAGGAAGTGAGAAACACAAACTTTGCTGTAAAGAGAGCCAGGAGGAAGGCAAAACAACAACAGCCTCAAAAGCATCAACGTTCACCTGCAGCAAGTGCAACAGAGACTGTCACTCTAGGGTCAGACTCTTCAGCCACTCGCGAAGGTGCAGATAGGACACCCAACCAGAAGCTATACCATTGTCTCCCAAAGACGGACAGATGCCGATGAGTCATCCTGGCTTTCTGGCTTGTTTACTTAAGGCTAACCTTAAGCTATTGTGCAGTTTGGCCACAGCTACCAGAATATAAAAAGAGGACATGTCCTGGGAGAAAATAAGGCATGTCACAGGGAGAAACACTTCATTCCTTGAGAACTGTATGCATACTGGACCTGAAAGATCGGTCAATATTTAGTAAAAATGAGGCTTAAAAAATGCCATGAAAAACCTCCCAATGTTAGGTCCTAATTTTTCTATGTTATTTATTAAATCTCCCTACCTGACATTTGAAAAGTTGACAGGTAAGGCCCTTAAATGGCTGACATACTCCTGAAGAGCTAAAAAATATTGACCATATTTCCAAGTTGTTTATGTGGAGGGTAGTTTCTTCCTGTGGCTATGAGCCCTAAAGAATTACCCCTTCTGGTTCAGGATGAGCAACCAAACTTTAATCTGATGCATTGGTGTAAAGATAGGAATGGGATATTGGGATGTGAATTAGGATTCTGGTCAGAAACAGGTCCCAATTGGACCACCAACTAGAGTGTTGATGAAAATCAGACACCAGAAGGATCTGATAGAAGAGCCTTTTGTGGTCTCCAGTGTGCTAGAAGGAGGGAGTGAAGAAGGCATAAGTGTTGTCTTCCTCAGGGAACCAGGTCCACCATGGAGTTTAAGTTCCCAGGAATGCATGGTACAGGCAAGTCAACAACAAGGACTTGGCTTGGAGTGCCAACAAAAGAGACAGAATTCTATCTATCCTGTCCAGTGCAATTTTAACTCACCCAAGCCTGCTGAGTAAGTTCATCCCATTATTAATAAAGTCCTGATAAAAGATAAAATCTTATTTCTCTAGGCTTGAAATAAGCTCTAGCTGAGAGACCCTGAGGGCAAGCTGCATCAACTAGTCATCAAAGTACTGCAGGATGTGGATCCTAGAGACCTCAGATGGGTTGCAACTACTTCTATCACCCTGAAAGAGCTCAGAGGGCAGAGGCTAGGCCAAGCAACAGAGCTTGAAACTGACAAACCTCCTGCTCCTGGCAAAAAACTGAGTATTTTTTTTGGGGGGGGGATGTGGAGACAGCATCCGGAAGGTTGATGGAGACTGCCCAGTCACACTGTCTTATAGCATTCCTGACTGAGTCAGCAGTCTTCATCTTGAATGGCTATTCTTGCAGGAATGTCTGTAAGGTGGAGAGGTGGATGATAAGCTGAAACTTTCAGCCTCTCCACCCTCTTACTACAACCTTCTGCAGAATGGTGTGCATCTCTTTCAATTATGAACCAGCTCTGCTGACTGGTGAAAGAAGACTGGTGTCCATGAAAGACTAGGATGTTCTCAGAAATGAAGAAAGTAGCCTTCCCTTGAGGCAGAAATGAATCACACATCTTCCTTGATGCCTGACCAGGTCCCCAAAAAAAGGGCTAGCCAGGCACCCATAGGGGCACTGGGAGGAGGAATATATGGAAGGAAACGACTCAAGTCCCTATGGCCTTCCCCTGCTTCCCTGGAGAAAGGGGCCTCAGACTTCCTCCCTCTGCCTCTCCTAATACCTTGTCTAGCTAGGGATGGGTGAGGAAAAGCTTGAACTGGGGCTGCTTTTGGGACTGCTGGGGATGCATCCTCCTGAAAGTCTTGGAAGGTGAGCTCAGGGGTGGTCTGGATGAGCATTCATCTTGGTCTATTTTGACAGACCAGGAGTGGCTTTGAGGGACTAGTGTTTATTGAATGAGAACTATGAAGAGCATCTCTGCCGCTAGGGGAGGAGCTCTCAGAATGTTCCTACTGTGTTTCAGCAAGACCTTCAAAATCTTCAGAGCAGCATCCCTGAAGTGGTGAAGCAATTCCACTAATAATACCATGGGCTGGGACAAGGCGTGCCTCACCATTTTTGTTACAGCTTCCAACAGGTGTTGAAGCACAGCTTAGAGACAAATTTACCTCCTTCATCAGGTTGAAAGAAGTTGCTGAAAATGGATCAGCATGTGAGGTTATGGTGATAAGGGTGTCAGTCTTAAGTTTCAGCACCTTCAGAAGCAGAGCATTTAAGAGGAGGAAAATGCCTTTCATCCTTCCTAGAGTGTCTAAGAAAAGAGAACCAGCCACCACCACTACCCGTTTGCTTGGTTCCACTTAAGCAGATGAAGCAGGTCTGTTTCATGTGACATCTAATCTGCATTGAAGCCAAGGTCCTGGCATCCATAATGCCATAAAGAAGGAGGATTCACTTCCTCCATCCCATAAGGATTGAAAGGGAATGCTGGGAAGGGAGAAGATTAACAGCACAGAGACAAGTGAAGATATCAACATGGTCACTGTCTTTAGACTGATGAATCCAAGCAGTGTGAAACTTTCCCAAAACTACAGCAAGTCCACAGGATCAGCAACCTCAAAATGCAGGTCCTGTCCATAACCAGCTGGTCCTACATTTCATAATAAATGAAGACATTACGAAGTCAATGATTCCATGGTAAATGCAGGTAGACATGAACATCTGCTCTTAATAAGGTTATCTACATAATGATAAATGTGAAAATTAAGAAGAACACAAAATATAATACAGTCAAACCTGTCTACAGCAGCCACCGATAGGGACCTTGGTAAACAAGTAACCTCTGAAGGCACTTTTAGCTCTCAAATTTGGTTCATGACAAATTTACTTACTATGAACTTAATAGCATTAGCATTATTATTAGTAGTATTATCATTATTATTTCACATGATTTATTATTAGCAGTATTAGTATGTTACCAACATATATGTATTTAGTTTAGCTATTTAGCAGAAAGAAATATAATAATTAAATAAAATAAGTTCCACACAAGGATATTGATTCCGTACTTAGATTTTTTTAATTTGCCAATGATAAGAAGTGTTATCTTCCCACTCCTGACGAGAAATAACTGCATTTACCCAGCTCTGCTTGTCATTTAATGTCTCATAAAATAAAACTGATATATTAAATACAATAATAACAATAATAATAATGAGGACTTTGTATAGCGCCTAATCTTTAGAAGCTCTAAGCGCTTTACAACATTTGACAACACTTAAAAAACATATATAATGACATGATTACAAAAATAAAAACAAACACCATGAAATTAGAAAACAGAAACATGCTATAAATACTTAAGGTAAGGAAACATTATTAGGTCTTTAAGTCTGTTCTTGTAGTTGAAATAGGTGAGTTTTAAGAGCGCTTTTGAATGAGATCACTGTCTTTGTGTCTAAGTTCTGCGGGCAATTCGTTCCATGTTGCTGGGCCCTGGTATGCAAAAGAACGTTGTCCATATGATTTCAAATACAACCCCATCAAATCAAGAAAACCACAACTGTGTACATGCACTCATTTATACATCTCTCTCTCTCTCTCTCTCTCTCTCTCTCTCTCTCTCACATAAACTATCTCATTATCAGTACAATTAGCTCCTAAATAAAATTACTAATTGACAGCTTACCTGTAACTGTAAATCAGGCAACTGACTTATAGACAGGGCATTAGTTATAGTTAGGCCTGAAAACAGGTGTTCACACCTTAAACAATTGATGGATTATGTCACGGAATTGTATAAATCCCTTTGTTATTTATTAAATACCTTTGCTCAGGTTTCGTTTTTTGTGTACAACAATGCTCGAGGGTGATTTATATATATTGTACAATATTTTGAAACAGTGAGTTCGGTTCATCCTATGCCTCACATGCAAAGAGATTTCGATGGGAAAAATCAATATTCATCAAGCACGCAGATGATGTAGGGCTACATCGTCTGTGTATAAATACCTCACCATAGATGGAAAACATTACACTACGAAAACGTCTTGTCAGTAAGCAGTCTACTTAAGGACTTGCAGATCTCCAGCTGTAGAGGTATGTGAGTTATTTATTAATTTCTTCTGTGTATTATAGGTTATAACTATTGTACTACCACATTTACTTTTGTATATTTTCTATGTAACTCCAGCTTGCATAGAATAATGCAAATATTCTCTATTCTCGTATGTGACTTAACAGGAGATCTATATTAGAAATAAAGTTGCATTTTTATTAAGAAACGTTTAGTACCATAGGATTCTTATTGGACCCAGGTAGGTTCACTTCCGAACCTGTTTATTGCTTTGTAATGTTGTGCTGATAATGTAATTTGTATAACTTACTGTATATAACATGTTATCGTATATGCCCATGTCATTCTTAGTACACAGTGTTAAAATTTATTTTCTGCTGATCAGAGTTGACGGGGTAGCAGGTGTAGAGCTGACCATAGCAGTGGTAGAGTTGACCATAGTGATCAGAGTTGATGGGGTAGCGGCTGTAGAGCTGACCATAAAGCTGACCATAGCTAGTTGAATAGCAGCTGCAGAGCTGATTGAACAGTGTTTTGCTGGTTGAGTAGCAGGTGATCAGACGTTGCTGACCAATTAATGGGCACTGATTGCCTGATTGACCAAGTGATTGAATGGTGGTCAGTGATTGCTTGTAAAGCTGACTGCTTGACTGACCAGTGTGACTGGTAGCCAAGTATCCTAGTGACAGAGTGTTTCGTGTAACTCCATACATGTATTCTTTTAGCCGTGGGCTAATTTTGGGGTTTGTTATACCCAGTGTTTTGGGACAGTAAAGATATATGGTATGATATCTGTCCCATTTTTACATCATTTTACTATTTGAGTAAAGAACATCATTTTTACTATTTAAGTGAATACATCATTTTTACTATATGAGTAAAGTACATGATTTTTACTATTTGAGTAAAACACATCATTCTTTTCATTGTGTGAAATTACTAGGAATCCTTAATCTTTGTCCTTGTACTATGTAAGGTCATTTACTTGTATTCACATTCATGTTACATTATTAGGTTCATGCGGATTGTGTTCATTTGTCCAATAATTGGATCTTATACAATTGCATGTGTTAATCATAATTCTTTTTTCATTTGAGTCATTCATCAATAAACACTGCATCTGTATCAACCATCATTAGTGTTTCATTATAAATCTGACCCCAAACTGGTTATCTTGTTACAGATTAAATAGTTGCTCAAAGGACAGTTGGCTTTGTTTGTGATCTCTGATAATTAGGTAATGAAAATAAGCTTCTCGGGGCTATTATTAGTAGCACCTACATGGTTAGTCTGATTTTCCACTGATCCTTCCAACCTTATTTTTGTATTTCAATAATTATGTTGGGGTGTAGGGTCAGAGTCAATTGCCTATCAAAAAGTTGGAATTTGCTATCACTGTGCAGTTCAACATAGAGTAGTTGCTCACCAGCGGGCTTAGCAAACACAAGCAATGTTAAATCAAGTCACACCTGCATAAAATCAATAGGAAAATGATTTATTTTCTGATAAATTGTGACCTTTACAATCATTATGTATTTCATCTGCTGAAAGATGAGATGCAACTATGGCACTGAAGAAATTTGACTGTTACTCGTCATTTGTATTTCCAGTCACACGACTACACAAGTCTCACAACCTACATTTCAATGACATCAGAGAAGTCCAATAGTCAGGTGATATCAAGAATAACCACCTTCCAAATGTTGTAGAAAAATATGAAAATATTAAATTAAATGTCACATACTGGTCATAAAAGAATGAAAGGATAAATTGGCCATTCAGCTGAACTGAAAATTAGACACTTAATTTATCTCTAATTTGCCTTAATTATATGGAACTTAAAAGAAAACAAATTCCTCATTATTTCCAATGCTGATAGACAATAAAGAATTTTGCATCTTTTGTATTTTCTAACTCCAGAAGTGTACTTCTGAAACTATCCAAATTTATTGTTTTTGCTATGATAAAAAGATTCATTATACAAACTTAATACTTTTTCAGTGTTTTGTGTAACAATTATTTTATTACTCCAGACAAAATATAAATGTGCAATTATATAAATATATACAGAAAGAGAGAAATTTGGTTACCAAAAGATGCCATTTTATTTTATGCTATCCCATGAATTGTGAAAAAAAAATTGTTTACAACACTCAATAGACATTGATAAAACATTATAATCAAGAAATCTGATCTACCATTTTCTCATTTGCTTAGTTTAGCTGCAAGTATTGCCATTTATCACTCAGGAGAAACTGCTTTAAATCCCACCACATACTTATTTTTTTTCTTTAATGGGTTTGTTTATATGTTATTTGCCTTGAATTAAGAAAGAGAATTATGTTACTACTGATATTTTCCATGCTAATACATGCTAAATACAGAAGAACATAATGTTTAAACAGCAAACATTTCAAAAAACACTCCAAGAAATCTGTTATACAAATACAATTGCACACAAAATAAAAATAAAATTTGGTTGTTCTGAGTGAATAATACATATAATTCATCTTGAGAGTTAAAAACTCAAGTATTTTCACTTCTGACTTTGCACATTGTTAAAATATTGAGGTTTTCACCCATTCAATGAAACATAGCCATTATTCACTGGATACATGCAAATATACTCTATCCATTAAACTTTATGCTTTCTGTAAATACTGTTTGTGCCTGATGCAATAAATATTGAACAAGTGTCCTTAAATGGGATTGATGCTCCACTGGATGAAAAGAATTTCCAGGAATTCAAAAAAAGACCATTTATTCCATTTAACTGTCAAGCATTGAGACCTTCTTTAGCAATAACAAGATTGTGATGCACATATTGGATCTCAGCTTGGCACCATTTTCACTGAGGACATCATCAGAAATCTTTCAGGGAAAACCCCATGTATTAATGATTATCCATTAGTTACAATGAATGTCAGTTCAACACCATTTCATTTAAGACCAACTAGATGTCATAAGAAGTCTATAAGTGAAAAATCCATACTGATATGACAATTCATTTGAAAGAAGTAGCAATAACAAAATTTCCAAGGTGGCTGCCATGGTGGCCATATTAGACTTCACATTGGCACCATTTTCATTCAGGACCAACATTTTAAGAAGTCTTTTAGTGCAAACCCCATGCTGATCTGAACATCACTCAAGAGGATTTTTAAGATGGTCATTGTGTTGGATGCATGAGCACCATTTCATTTTGGTGCCAACGAGATAATGGGATGAGTGTGGCAAATTTCATGGCAATCATCCAAGTAGTTTAGAAGTAGCAATAACAAACTTTTACTAACAGACATACTGCTGGACGGCAATAGATAATGGATTGACAATGGTCAACAGACCATCCAATAAGCTCTTCTGGTCTATAACCAGTAAAGATAATAATGAGCTGAAGTTTGATGGTGATATGTGCAACTATTTTGAGCTACTTTTCCAAGCTGTGAGTAGTACTCACATCAAAATCAATAGACTCATCAAATTTAATGACAGTACATTCTATCTTAAAAAAGAAACTAAAGGCAAAATTCAACACTTATGACTACAGTCACAACAGCAACAACATCTAAGACGTGATACTCATGTTTTAAAGGTGCATTAGAGATTAGACAAATACCGGTAAGCAAATTAACCACAGAAAGATCGACTCACTTGGCTGTTTGCTGTTTCATTTCCAAATCCTTCGAATCTGATTTCTCCAAATGAGTTACAGTTACATTTCTGTTTGTGAGTCCTCATGTCCCAGGTGCTTGATTCACACTTCTGAAGCTTTTTAGTATCATGCAACTTTTTGTCACGCCCACACTGACAAACATCTCTGTTTCAATAAAAGAATTAATACATGAATGAACACACCAGGGAAGAAAAATGTAATTCAATGTCAAGTTAGTCTGGAATAACTAATTTAAGTCAAATATCTATAATGTATGTAATTTTCTTACAAGTAATTTTAATGTCCATAAATAAATGACACAGGTCCCAAACTGTTTCTTCCTAACTGATTAATTAATTATTTCATCATCATTAAATGATTTGTTGATAAGAACATAAAATTGTCTAACAGCCTTTCTTTGAAAGGAAAATCATGTAATATCTGCATATTATTAAGTAATAATAATAATAATAATAAAAACAGTAATATTAAAAATAAAGATTTTATTTAGAGAAGGTAACTCAATTAGTTAAAGAATTAATCTACATTGAGGCCTTCAAGCTCTTATCTACAATATATATATATATTATATACAACACAATGTGATAAATTTGGCATGACACTAAACAGTTAAGTGATTCTATAAATCAAAGTGTCAAGCCTGGAACATATGCACAGGCATCTGTGAACACGTAAACATATATAAAATATAAAATACCATCCTGCATTGAAAAATTCAACTGTGAAAATGATGCAAAAGAACAGAAAAGCAGGTGGTATTTATATTACTAGAACTGTTCAACTGTCTTTAAGATTTCATCCATTGGTGACATCAAGTATGAAAAGAAGACACACTAGGAGCCTGTCTTATGTCACTTGAAAAGAGAAAGAAAATAACAAATACTAATATTATTTTACGTACTTAAGACATATTTGATACTATAGTGTAAAATGGTAACAAGATGCAAGTATTAACAGGTGTGGAGCTATCTGAATTAACTTAAAGTTGATAATGTTAATCAAAGTAGATTCTGATTATGCCAATAGTTTCACATCACATTATGACAAACTGACACATTTTGGTATGGAAAATGCACAAACCTGACAAGACCAAGGCAATTCAAAAAATCTAATACAGTTGCTGGCAGATATACAAGCTTCTTGTGCTATTTTATTATTTGATATACCTGACAAAACACTTAACATGTTGTAGAATTGCTGCATCTTCTTTCTTAAGTTCTTGAAAGACACTGGTAAATTACTAATATTCAGCCCCTGCTGGGGCTCCATTTAAAGGTCTCTTGCCCTTATGAAGATCATCTGCTTACATGTATATTGAAAACTACAAACTCTATGTACAAAGCAAAGCATATAACCTATTAATGGGAAACAAGACAATGTATGTTCTCCATATTTCACTTGTTACCAATAATGTGCATTTGTCATTCATTAATAATAATGAGCCATCCTTTGTGCATGCTTAATGGGCAAAGAATCAAATGGTTAAATATATCAAGCAGTACCTATGTAACTGTTTGATAATTAAGCTATGCCAGAATATTAATGCCCTATAAAAGCATCCCAAACATTGTCCTTCACCTTAAGGGAAAAAAAATAATCACACTGCATTTGATTCCATTTTGTTCACTGTTGGTAGCTGCTGATTTGTAGAGACATTAAACTGAATTTATTTATGTAATTGTGATTTATTCAAAGTACTTTGACATAAAATAACCTTAAAATCTGAAGCTATTAATTTTGCATGATAACATGGCTCACCAATTTCATTTCTGTTTTCAATCCAGCAACAGGTGGAGATTTTTGCAGCACTCTGAAAATGAAACTATTCTAAGTCCCCCAAATACCCTTTCCAATGGACCATGATGAAAGACATCGAGCTGACAATATGCAAACAGTCAGAGCTCTGCAGAGCAAAATAGATTTGTGTTACAATTTTGAGAATTCCACATCTGACCACAGAAAAATTATAAAGTCACTGAAATTATATTAGTTATTATCTAATCCATTACAACAAAATATGAACGAGTCAGTTCAATCTCATCAGCAACACCAAAAATGTATGAAGAAACCGACACACTTCAAATGCTCATGAACATCAAACCCTGAAGATTTAATCCACAAGGTGGATATTAATACAGCAATTGGACACTGACTGACGTTGGGCCTTGAGGTAAACATTGCCTAAGTGAAATGGAGTCAAAGTTGGGAAGTTATAAAATGAGACATAAATGTTGTATCAAAACACTGATGCTTTTTGTAGAGCAAGACTGCACTCAGATATTTTGGTACTGACCATGATTGACAAAACAGATTTTCATGAAATCTATTAAAATTTTGAGACAACAGGGACATGCACATTATTTGTTGAGATATACTATTTTTTGGAGGCAAATAAACCAAGAAACTGGGTCATTTTAAAGTAATTCATATTTCTTTATTTTATTTAAATTCCAAAGCCTCTCCAAAAATGTAAGCCATGTGTGCAAGGTAAATTAAAATTTAGAAAGTACAAATAATGTAAGAAAGAAATGAGTAATATCATTAAAAATACCTTTTTTTTTTTTGTTACTGATAGGAATAGACTAAAATGCAACAAGATATGCAGTTCAACATATATTTTTTTTCAAGCTGTGTATACCAAGGTACCAACAGTGCAACAGGAACAAAATACTAATGCCACATAGACAGTAAAATCCATGAATATTTAGTTATTTTAGGCATCAGTGCATCCTTGTTCCATGATGATATTTTCAAGACATGTTTGCTTACAAGAAATTCATAGTCAGATGAAATTTCTTTGTGGAGCATGAGTGCATGCATAATTTTGGGATAAGAAGTCTCTGGACTTCATTTATTCTGTACGGGTAATTTTTTGCCATGATTTGGAAATCTATAAACTAGGAATGTATATGAGTCTCATGTTCATCTTATATTACCAGCATCACAATTAAAAGAATCATGAAATTCAACAATATTTATTTTTCACAAAAATAAAGGCTGAAAAAAACTTTATTCAATATAGTCCTTTTAAATCTTACCAATAATAATAATAGACTATAGGTGATATTTCTTCATTTTACTAGGCTTTATACTCTTTTTCTTTCATGCACATCATAAATTCCTTGGATGAACTCTGATATATTTAGGGGTTTAATCTCAGTTTACTTGTTAATTATATGGGTACCTTTAAATGAGAATTCTATAACCAGTCTGTAGCATTTAGTGTTGCATAGGTTCTTGTCCTTCTGAGAATATAGTCTACTGCTAAAATGACCATAGAGATTTCCCATTCAACATTAAGGTTTGATTTGGAGCAATTGAATTACACTATTTTGTTAAATTATTAGTTAACAACAAGACTTCTTGAGAACAATACAATCTTTTTCACATCCCATGTTAATTATTGTGACTTCTTGGATTTTAAAGTGGAAAAAATCAGCATGTCATATAAAATTTTTAAAAATTGATCAGACCCATGCAGAAATTGGCTGAAAAGAAAATTCAGATCAGAAAAGATAATCCCTTTAATCAATTATCTACTCAACTACATCACTGCAATGAGTAGTTCAGTTTCAATTCAAAAAAATATCTTCCTTATGCATGTGTTGTATACTGTTGCTTAGGAAAAAAATACTGAACTTAAAATCAAATATATATGCCATTATTTATGTTTACAGGAAATAAAAAGGGGCACTGTGAATAGACACAAAGCTGTAAGCAGTGCAAATAAACAAAGACCTGATCACAGTGTTACTCAACAGACAAAATGAAAAACCTGAGCTTTGGGCACATAAAGTGCATTGATACTTTCAATCAGAGAAATTAAATCAAACATATAAGCAACCACTTTTATTAGTGAGACATGAAAGGGGCATTTTAATAACAGCATCACATTACCCATCACTATTGTGTAACTTTATGCTTTTTCATGCCAAAGTCCATTTGATGTGAATACTTCATTCCAATGAGTAGAGAATAATCAGCATGATGTAATCCACTCATTCATTTAGCTTGGGGGATGTGTAGAACTGTTGTCTTTTTCAAGGATGCCATGCTGTATGGATGCTATGCCTAGATCGTCACCAGAGCAAATTGTTTGGAGCATCGCACAATCATGTGCTCCCTCCTGATAAGGAGCTGGAGCAAGCAGAAGTGTTGCTTCCTCCTGATAGGGAGGTGGAGAACCACACAAGCATGTTGCTCTCTCCTGATATGGAGGTAGAGCAGCACACAAGCATGTTGCTCCTTCTCATTAGGGAGTACACATTTGTGTTGCTTCCTCCCATTATGGAGGTGGTGCACAGCACACATCATACACACTGCAGCATGTTGCTCCCTCCCATTAGGGAGGTGGAACACTGCACAAGTGTTTCTCCCTCCCATTAAGAGTTGGAGCACTGCACAAGCATGTTGCTCTCTCTAGTTAGGGAGTACACAAGTGAGCTGCACTGAGGTACTACAAGTCAAAACACTGTCATCTCCTCTCCTCTATCTGTCCCTATTAAGAACCTTGACTGCCGCTGTGGATCTGGTTCCAGTAGGACATCTTCATATGTGCCATCAAAAGTTTCGCCTTCTTGCAAGGTGAAAACCACAGGGATTTTCCATCAGTTTGGAATTCTCTAGGACAAGACTTCCATCACCATTTGAGCTCGTGCATGAATTGGGACAGATTCCTGACTTGGATCCCCATGCATACACCTGAAACCCACTACTATCTGTTCACCAATGTGTCCGATTCTGGATGGGGTGAACATTTATAGCCGGAGGACATAATTCTTCAAGGTCACTGGACTCAGAACAATTCAAATTTCCACATCAACAACCTAATAATGAACAATGTACAATGAACAATGTATTTTTAGCATTGCAAGGGTGCACTGATACATAAAGGGTCAATTTGTCATTTACATCATTCATAATGTATTTCCGACATCAGGGAGACACATAAGCCTCTTCCCTTGCATGGAAATCTGGAACCTCATCCACTAGACCACCTCGAAGAAAGTCACTTTCCACGTCTGCTACATTCCAGGAAAGAACATTTTAGTGGACAGTTTGTCCAGATCAGGCAAAACAATCATTATAGAATGGGCTCATCACCACTCCATAACAGAGTCCCTTTTCTCACTTTGGAGAAAGCCTCTGGTCGGCTTGTTTACAACAGACTCAACAACAGACTTACCATTACATTTCTCCAGAAAGTGTGGGCAGCAGATGTATTAAGATTCCAGTGGGATCATCTGTTTGTTTCCACCTTTGACTACTACCTCAAGTTCTGCTAGAATTAGTCAGAACCTTCACTGCTCAAATCATTCTCATAGCCCCACTGCCCCTTTGGGGGGTTCTTCCGTTGCAGCAATGGGGCTCCCTCCTATTCAACGGCCCACATATTTTCCACCTTGACTCTTCACAAGTGACCTATGTGGCCTAAACAAGTTTTTGGGTCAGGTTGCCAGCAGCATCATTCAAGCCTGGATAGCTTTGACATCCATGGCCAATGATACCAGGTGAAGAATCTTCTGTGACAACTTGCAGTAGGAAACATGTTGATCCTAGCTGTCCATTTGCAGCTTCCACTGCTGATTTTCCTTTGTTCCTTTTGAGAACAAATATGTTTATTATCACCAATTAAGGGCTATATAGAGCTGCAATTCCAACATACTTAAATGGTCTTTAACCAAAACACTCCTATGTACATATTTGTAGATATGCTTATTTGTAATAGTTATTTTCATGAGAGAGAAAAATTTGCATGAAGATATATACTTTTTGTGTAGACGGCAAAAGGGAAATTAGGTTGTATTTAACTAAATGAGTTACCTTCTTTAAGGATATTATTATTATTATTATTATTATTATTATTATTATCATTATTATTATCTGTGAGTAGTTGGTATGGGGAAATATGCACTTCAGCTTGAACACATATGACAAGAGTCCATCCAGATCCTGAATTGGCATATTTTTCCAACATCTCAAGAATCTTTCAATTCCTTTGTTGATTTCATCACTGATAGCCTTGGTGTCTTTGCTGTTCAAAATAGTATGAGCACTGCTCTGCATAAATAGTGTTGTGATTTTAAACCCATCCTTGTCTGATGACTTTTGATTAAGTAGCATAAGTAAACTCACATTAAGAACAATATCCACTTCAACTCTTTAAGTACAACAGCGGTGTAACACCAACATGATTTTAGGGATCATGATTGATAACAGTTATCTAGCATCTTTGCATGGTTTATATGTGTGTAGGATAACTGCCACATGATTTTCTAATTCAACTCTTCACTTGTGAGACAAATTCAGGTACTTGTAATTGTTGTGCTTTTTCAGCAGGCTCTGTAGCAATGATATGAGTGATACACTGATGATGTTCTTGTTCATGAACATACTCATCAACCTCAGTAGCAGTAACAAATGGCAATAAGATTACAAATTTGCTCTTCCTTCAACATATCTAATAATGCAAGTATTTGGCTTTTTGCACATGGCTTGGTATTCGTATTCCATGCTGTTGCATGATTTGTCTTACATGTAGTTGACTTACAGTCAGCATGTTCATATATAAGGGAAAAGCTTTCTCTAACTGCACAGCTATATGTCCTAATAACAAATGCTTGATGGCTTTTTGCATAAGGTTTGGTATATATATATATCCACATTTTTGTGTGATCTATCTCAGCTGAATTACAGTCAGCATGCTTATATATAATGGAAATCATTCTCTAATTGCAAATTCCATCAATAAATTGTTTTATTTTTATTTACTCTACCAAGATCAGAAACTGCTTCAATCCTAGCTATTATTTTATTTACTTCTGTGTCTGTGTCAACAGTGTCTGGTGTTTCATCAACAGCATCAGGTGTTTGTACAGTCACAGGTTCAGCAAATCTTCATTGACGAGTGTAATAATACTCATGAACCGATCAGCATGGCTGGCAAAGCTGACGATATGATTTGACTTTGATGCTGCATTTAAGACATAGTCAAGCACCTGTATCAACAAGACATGTGAGCAACTGTGATTTACAGTATTCATAATGGCATGTTCTGTTGCATAGCTCATATTTTCCAAGACATACAACACTGCAGTTATTACATCCTAAAGCCATTGAACTTTATATATATTTACAAACTGTATTGTCTGATAGAAAAAATCATCAGTGTTTTCATCAAAATCATCATTTTTGACAGATTGTATAAGTAACCATAGGCATATGTGCTCCTCATCAAATATAGTATTGGATTATATGATCATTTGCTGCAAAATACTTCTTACCTCTAAAAATAATTTGCTAATGCAGGACATCATGTCATAAACAATGTATATAACCCCACCTGATGATTATAATCAAATAGATTTAGGATTTGTAATATAATTTTCTTCAATTCCTTATTTGGCCAAATCAATGAAAACTGATTATTATATAAAATTATACCAACATATAAATGACTACCACTTATACTCTGACATTCAATGATATCAAATCATTTACACTGCTTGTATATTAGTTTAAACCATATTTATTTGAGAATCTTTGTCAATACAATTACAAGCATATGATTTCAGGGATTCAGTAGAAACATAAGCTTATTAGCACTGTCTCCCCCATTGTAACAAGAAAGCAAATATAACATCAAGGATCTCGATGCCGGTACCAATGGTTTTACAGAAAATATGCAAACACTTACATACAAAGCATAACAATGAATAAGAACTAGTTAATTGCATTTCAAATGCTCCATAGTTTCTGTGTCTTTGCATGTGAATATCTTTCTGTGAACCTCATTACATTGCACCATTCACTTAGACTCTTCATGTTCTAACAATTTCTCACATTTACATAAAAATATTGTTGCTAATTCCATATTTTAATACCAAAAAACATTTGTGTAATTGATTTACCCTTCATAACCTTGACTACTATAAATATCATCTATTTCACTATCTGTACTCAATGCTACAACCTTTATTTTTTCTTGCACAATGTTTCAGATTTGTTCCTGCTCCAAGATAAATCCCATGTTGATTAATTTTATCAATATGATCTGGTTTGGTGTTTGAGAAAACACATACATCTTTTGGGCCTCTTTGATAAACCTGCATGAAGTGTTCAACTGAAATAGCAATTTAACCTTTTCCGTAATATTACACACACTCCAATCATCTGTTAAAATAGTACCATATTTAGATATCTCCATAAATTCTTTCAAAATGCTATACATGTCTGTCCATAAATTTTTGACTATTATATACAACAGTAATTCTTTACTACAAAATATTCTCTGCCATAGCTGGTATAAAAAAAAAATATTCTCTGCAACAGAAAATATCCACATTGTGTAGTGGCAATCAATTATGTAGCAGTACAGAAATTTGTAGTATAACCACAATCAATAATATAGGTCTGACTGAAAACTTTACCATGCAGATCATTATCATAATATCATATCATAATAAAGAATCTCAAAAATGTTAACCACAGTAGTGTCATAATGGAATTTTTGTCAGTTACTGATCTAGGTCAAACTTCTATCCTCCATGACTTTGTTCCCTTGTATGGTCACGTAATGATCACTTTTATGGATTATAATCTGATGGTTGCACATACACAATTAAAATTCTCTAACCTGTATGATAATATTATTTGTATATATATATATATATATATATATATATACATATATACATATAACAAATCTGAAATTCTATCACACTATTAAGGCAGGCTCAACAAACATGCTGACAATACAGTAACTGTATCCTGTCATTCATGTAAGGCTTCCATCAAGTACTCGATTATCCTCAGTTGGCTTACTGACACTATTATGTACAAATTGGCTGATATTGTAGAACTGAAATAAAAAATACTTTTTAAAATCAAATTTTAATGTTGTATATTTCAATAACTATTTGAGATCTTCAAACTGTTATGAGTCTAGTCTCTTACAAAAAGTAACAGAAAAGAGTAAAGAGAACAAGCTTTGTCAAATTTAAAAAATAATTTATTTCCCTTGAATACCAAGTGAAAAATGAGAAAAAGAACTTACAATTTTACGAATCAAATCCAAAAATAATCCAAGAATTAAAAATAGAAGTCATAGTAATAAAAAGTCCTGAATGAAAATGAGTTCAAATCCCAATAAAATCAAAAATGGAAGATGATGTCATCTGTTGTAACCTGCGAAGTGCTGTTATGTCAACAGTTTCTTGTTGAATCACAGAAAATATTATTCCAATTTTGAATTCAATATAACTTCCAATAAATGTCTTTATCTAAGAATTCTGTAGGAGCACTTATGTATTTCCAGGGAAAATAATCACTTGAAATTCAATAATTTGAAGAAATAAAAAACTCAGCCCAAACTGGACACAACATAAAACAACTTGACGTCTCAAGTGTTAAGGCACCTCTGATCAAATTCTTATCGTAACATCAGTTATAAGACTAACTAAAACGCAAAACAGAATCCTGGATGAGGGTCAAACGTTCATCCTTCTGGAAAATTTAAAAGTTTGTAACAATTGATACATGCCAACCATCACGTAATTCAGGTATGGTCTTGACTTAACTTAATGATTCTACTCTGAGAAAGAATTAAAAAATTATAAAAAAAGTTGTTTACCAAAACTGTCACAGGTTCTGAATCAAGGTCTGAAACTAGATACAGTTTTTCTGTTATTAGTTGTTTATCAACAAAAAAAATAACAGTCAGGTCAAACAGAACTGAACTCAATTTCTGGACAATGTCAAATCCAGTAAACAAAGTTGCATTACAATAGCATGTAATGGAATTTTAAAAAATTTGAAACTAACAAAGAAATAATTAAATTAAATATACATAACAAAACAAAAAAACAAATTGTTCATCCTACTACAAGCAGGGCCCAGGGGTGTGGTGGGGAGGGGGCAAGTGGTCTAAGGCACTTGCCTAATTACAGATCAGTGACATCTGATATGTGTCTGCATGGGTTTGAGTCTGATTGGCTAGTTCATCTTGGGTATGTGAGAAAGCTTGCTAGTAAACTTCCCATACATTGGTGGTTCTTCCTGGGGTTTTCTCACATTCTTCCTCCACCAAATATAATTTCCATCATGTATAGCCTTTCATGTGCTGAAAAATAGTGTTAAACCCATAACAATAACAACATCCTACTTCACCTTGCTTAAGAATGGACTTACCCAGTATCCTTTGGTGTATACAATTTACACTTCCTCTGTGTGATCTGTGCCCCTTGTATGAAATTTGCCAATGCAACCTTGGAAAAAAAGAAACACATAATATCCAATTACCAAATGTCTCTTGACTCAAGATAAAGTGCCATGTTAATCCAGTAGTACATCAACAGATTGATTTTAGTTAACTGTGTAGAAATTGTTTAACCATGACACCTTTAATTATTTAGATAGCATATTGATCTGTATATTAACACATACCCAACTCTATATTGATGACTCACAGGTGTATACATGCACCCAACTATAAACAGTCACAACTCTGATCTTCCCTATATTCATCATGCACACAACAGTGAAGACTCAGAGCTGTATATTAAACTCACCAAACTAATCTGACAACTCAAGAGATCTGCTGTATTATATACAACATGAACCCAACCAAAGACAGTGAAGACTCAAAGCTTTATATAACAACACTCAAATATTAACAGTGACAACTCAGACTCTATGTATCATGCACCCAACCATAAACAGTGATGATTCAGAGTGTATAAAATACTCACCCAACTATAATCGTGACAACTCTGATCAGATGCGTATAACATGCATTAAGCTATAAATACTGATGACATAGAGCTGTATATAACACACACCCAACTACAAACAGTGACTGGGTGGTCCAAAGTGCTCACCGTTTTGGATCACTGCCATCTCGCCTCTGTCTGCGTGGGTTTCAGTCTCAGACTCAGCAAACATGGGTACATGAGAAAGCCTGCCAGTAGCTTCTTGTGGGTCGGTGGTTCTTCCTGGGGTTTTCCAGGGTTCTTCTTCTACCAGTTATAGTGGCCGCCATGTATAGCCTATCTTGTGCTGAAAAATGGCGTTAAACCCTACAACAACAACAACAACAACAAACAGTGACAAGAACTGTATATAACATGCACCAAACTACAAATGTTAATCTAAGCATATCCACCTCAGTGTTTCCCCAGGCATAGAAATTGGCAAAAGTTACTACCGTTCACAAATTTGGCAGCAAAGAGAATGTTAATAACTACAGACCACTACCTATATTACCAACTCTGTCCAAATCACTTGAAAAATACGTTCATAACAATATTTTGATATACCTATCAAAAATAAATTAATTCATAAAACCAATCATGGTTCACAGAAAATCAGTACTGTGAGACAACCTTGGTCTCCATGATAGATGGATTACTGCCTATGATCAAGGAATTAGTTGGATCCATACAAGCTGATCTTAGAAAGCTTTTGACCTTGTTGATCATGATGTTCTAACAAACTGAGTATTTATCAGTGTGACAATTCAATGATTGATTGGTTTACATCATATCTAACAATGTGAAAACAGTGTGTCAAAATCAATGGCAGTTTTTCTAAAGAAGAATGAATTACATGTGGAGTACCACAAGGATCAATTCCAGGCCCACTCCTCTTTCTTATTTTCATAAATGATCTGCAACTGAAAACAGGCAACTGTATTTCATCCACTGACTTATATGTAGATGATACCACACTATCAGATTTCAAACAGCTGAAATCAGACCTAGAGGTCTCCCTTAAGAAAGCTTTACTTAAAACAGATGCCTGGTGTATGGAAAAAGGGCATGAAAGCAAATGCAGACAAGACTAAAGTATTAATGATTACTACCAAACAAAAGAGAGCAAAATTAAAGAAAATAACAATTTGAAGCTTAAACTGAATGAAATTTTTCTACAAATGGTTACCCATGACAAAATCCTTGTGGTGACAGTTGACAACAATTTGCAGTTGAATGAACATATTCAAGTCATATGTCATAAAGTCAATTCATGTCTGTGATTATTTAGCAAGATAAGATCATATCTATCAACTAAACATAGGTTAATATATTACAAATTCTATACACAACCATACCTAGACTACTGTAATGTTATCTGGGGAAACACTTCAGACAAGAATATTTACAAGTTATTCTGCTTGCACAATAAGAGCTTGCAGACTAATTTTACATAATGCTGAAAATATTCCAAATGCAATGAATGATATTAAAATGTTAACAGTAAGTGAACAAATATTTTTGAGAAAGGCTAGGCTTATGCATAAAGTTTAAACAAGATGGCCCCATTATATCTCAATGAATATTTCATGCAAGGCAACACTCCCAAGTTCAGATCAATTTCAGATAACCACCTTTCCATCCTAAAACCAAATACAAAACTCTGTAAGAAAAATTTTCAATATTCAGGATCACTAATCTGGAACAGAATCCCAAAGGAAATTAGAGAAAATATATATATAAATGCAATTAATTATAATCAAATTAAGTGGATGAAAAGTGGAATCTAGATGATTGTCAAATACATTACAACTTAAAGTATAAATTCACTAACCTTCCACTTCGTTTTCTCGCTACTTTTGTACTGTATATACACAATGTACCTAGTTGTACTTTATATATACAATGTACCTAGTTGTACTTTATATACACAATGTACCTAATTGTACTGTATATACACAATGTACCTAATTGTACTGTATATACACAATGTACCTAGTTGTACTTTATATACACAATGTACCTAATTGTACTGTATATACACAATGTACCTAGTTGTACTTTATATAAACAATATACCTAGTTGTACTGTATATACACAATGTACCTGGTTGTACTGTATATACACAATATACCTAGTTGTACTGTATATACACAATGTACCTAGTTGTACTGTATATACACAATGTACCTAGTTGTACTTTATATACACAATGTACCTAGTTGTACTTTATATACACAACATACCAAGTTGGAGCATGTTCATTTAAATTTTCTGTTTATTATGTCCATATATAATTATAGCTTATTATCATTGCTCAGTGTGTGTGTGTGTCTGTGTGTGTGTGTGTCTGTGTGAGTACTTTGAATGTAAATATGTATATAATAGAGGGCCACAAGGATGATTAGTTCCATGCAACTTACTGTGTCACCCTTTTTAAATAAAGTCACTATTATTATTACAAAGAAAAATAAAACATGTTATTACTGCTACAAAACACAAGACATAAAGACACTGTAACTGTGATACAGGGTAACCTGCATAAATTATACAGTGAAGAGGGTCAAACATTTTAGCAGTATACAGCAATGAGGTACATGGAATTCTCAGAGTTCAAACTATAATCAACCACTATATAATGTTTCCATTACCTTGTCAATAACACTTGCAGTCTTGCTTGACAATGGAAATTTCCCAGTCTGAGCTTCTGACATGGCAGTTAAACTTTTATGTTTCATTTCACCATAATCGTCAGCCTTTTTAACAGATGCATTACTGAGATCAGTTGCTTCAGACAAGGAAGTGTGGGCTTGGTTGGTTTTTCCATAAATCTCTATGCCCTCATTTCGGATTGTTCTTCCATGTTTATGCTTGCTTTTCTTTTTCTTATGGATTTTAGGGACAGAATCTCCACTCTGCTGGGCGAAGGGTGGAAGCATACTATCTGGGTTGCTCTTTGGCATTCTCTTTAATTTGTCTCGGTATTTCACAGTGCCATTTTCTTGCGATCGTTGATCACGACCATGAAATGAATCACTTTCACCCCATTTGGATATATCTATTGACCGATCATGGTGACTTTGGCCTTGACTTGGACCCCGGTGTTGGTCATATTCATGCTGAGGTTGTATGATGCTGCCAACTTTGTCTGGAGAATAGTCACCCAAACTTTGTTTTTCTGCAGGAAAGAAGGTGTTGGCTGTGTTCTGAGGTGTATTCATGCTTTGTATGGCTGACAGACTGCCAAGTTCTTGCTCTGATCTGAAAAATTTCTATGAGAGTAAGAAGCCTCATCTTCATTCATACTTCTCATGCTCCCATTGTTACACTTATCTATAAAAAAAAAAACCAATATGACTGACAGAATTTGATAAAGAAATGAAAACACTGGCATATTAAACTTCTTTTGATACAGTATTTTTTAAAAATAAATCATTAATTGTACAGCTTTCCATGCCACAAAATCCTAACCAATTTTTTCTTTGTGAAAAATAGTCCCCTTTCATCCTCCTATAATTCAGATACAACATTTCTGTGAACATGCTAATAATCTTATTTACATAATATATCAGCTAAGCTCTAACAAATTATAAAAAGGCATATACTCCCTAGCTTAGAATTTATTATGTTTTTCAAAACTAAATGGAGTAATGTTGTGAGCATACCGAAACACAAATGTTGCACTATAAAACCAAGTTTTAATCATCATGATGTTAATCATAATTTTGCAATTAAACAAATGGCTTACTGACCAAGCCTGGTTCAGGTATTTTTGAATTCAACAAATGGCTTACTGACCAACAGTTAAATTCGTTAGTACTGCGCGATACGGAACTCGGGTCTATCAACGAAAATGGGTAACAGGTAAAAACTTCTGTAATGATTTTAACATTGCAAGATGAAACTTGGATGTAGAATAATGTTCGCATCTTACAGTAAGGAATCTATGGACTATTTCTAACGTATGACACTTTAAAATAGTTATTAAAACAAAAATTTCGCATAAAATGTTTACCTTTGTTTATCCACTCTTAAATCGTATCCCAATATCCAACGGAAAACAATCAACACACCTCGCTGCGATTACAAACATGTTTCTGAATCAAGGCTACCTGTATGAATTTAGCGGCATTTTTCAGCACATGACTATACATAGCGCGATCATTATATAGGTGGAAACCGGAATAAACCGACCCATGGGAAGCTAATTATCGTACTTTGGAGATATTTCTCTATAGAGAAGTTAATGATACTCTGTGGCCGTAAACTAAGTAATAGAAGGAAGCGGAACCAGCAAGTTTAGTAAAATTATTGAGTTACAATGAGAAAATTTAAGAGGAACTTAGTATTGTGAATTAAATCCCAGATATAACTGATGTTCTATCACAAGTCAAAAAGTTTAGAATGTCCAGCATGAATTCAATTATCGAATGTGCCATTATACCAGCAGTCTTGAATGTGCTAATGAACCAATAGTCTAGTAGTATATAAAAAGGCGGTTTTGAGCACATTCCATACCCATCCATCTGTGCTCAAAGATACAGCCTTTTTTCAGCATTTCAAGCCTTCTATCAAAGAAAGACTATACTCACACACACCAAACAAAAATGATTGGAAATCCTGGTGTTTTTTCCATATCGTGAGACCTCTATCCCTTACTGCTCTTCATACACACTGCGTACACACTGAAAACAACGTTGATATTAACAAAGAGTTTATATATATATATATATATATATATATATATATATATATATATATATATATATATATGGCTCAACCGCCTTTTTTATATACTACTGGAAACAGTTACACAGGTTTAGATCTAGAATGCCCTAACGCGAGGGTATTTATTCCATCAATGCAGTAACGCTTATCATCAAAATTAGTTATTCCTTGCTTGATGACTTTATCCGTTTTTATTTGGTGTTTATAAAATCTTATCGTGGTCATTTCAGCGAAGTGTTTTCTATTATCGAGTAAAACTGAACAATAATCATCGTGCGTAATATTATTTTTTACAACAGACTTTTTAACACCCTTGAACTTTTTAGTTTCTTTTCCAGAAGACGTCTTTAGCGAATACATCTTACTGCGCAACCCAACAAACTCAATTACAACATTAAAACAGAACTCATCTTTCATTAACCCCATTACATTTTTATTAGTCGGATCATGAAAAGGATTATCGCGAGCTACATCAGATAGATCAAACTCACTACGACAATTATAAGCAGCTTGATAAACATCATCAGCGAATATTTCATAAACTAACGAATCAGTGTCAGTAAACAATAAATTTGAATTAGGCCATACTTTTCTTTTACTAAACCTATAATGAAAATCATACATTAACCACTTTGATACTTCTAACACTGAAGCACCAACAAATATCGGTTTATCAAGCACTAAGTTTGTTTTATGGTTTTTAACCATAACGAGATTTTCATTAATGCGTATCATACCAGCGAAATTTTCTGATGCAACTAATTTACTACATTGCTTGGAACTATTAACGAGTTCTATATCAACCCTTTTTCTGATATTTTCCATGGTTGTACCAAATACTGAATCATTCATTAGTTTGAAGAAATCTTTTTCAAAATCCGTAGTCGCTACAGTTCTAGAATCATTATTAAACTTAATATATTCAGCCAGCCATCTTGATTGTTTTATACACAATGCTCAATGAATCTTGTTTTAACAATAACCCTGCATCAATTGCCTGTTTTTAAATTTTAAAATGACAAACATAACTTTCCTTATTCAACAAATTTGGTACTAGTTTTTCAACCGAGCACGGTTTTCCTCGACGATTGGATAATTGCTCTTTTGATAATAACGAGTCTGGTATAGTCATTTTTTCTGGCAGAAATGGGTAATCATTATGATCATCATGCAACGATTCAGGATAATCAACATCTACCTCAATGAAGTATGAATAACTAGCATCAGAAAGATCTTTGATAATATTATTTGTATCATCGAGGAAATCTTTTACAGTTACCCAACAATCACAGCAATATGGCATAAACTGTGGCATAGCCCAATTGTAAAGACTGTTTTTATCGAGGTAAAATATAAATGAAGATCGCTCATTAGGATTAAAATCTTTCATATACTTGTTGTTAATGGAAACATATTTCTTTGATATAACACTAATTCCACCACGAATTCATCTTTCGATAAAATGATACATATCGATATTACCATCAGTTAATAGCTCAACTTCTGCCTTAGTGATCTTAAATAATGCATCCCATGACAGTCCTGGTGATGAAAAATACCAGCAAGGATCTAATTTATTCTTGTTAATGCTTGTGCGACGAAAGTTTAGAAAGATATCAACGAGTGAAAGAGTATCGTGTATCAAATACAGATCTAAATAATCACCGAGTGTTTTACAACCGAATTCATTCCAAACTTGACAAGCATGATTATACTCTTGTTCAGTTATATTTTCATTATTCAGTAATGAGGAAAATCTGTCTAGATCTATGTCAGGCAGAGATGTTTCATTAAGTCGTTCTGTACTGTTAAGATACTCATAAGAAAAGATATCTTTTTCTTCATTAATCCAACTTGTTCTTTAAAGTGTTCTATTAATGATGGAAACTCACTACAATTTTTCGCTAACGCATCTAACGAACTGTTCATGAATTGCATTGCATCAATAAAGCGAAGAGGACCAACCGTCAATGACATAAATTTTTCAGCGTTATTTGGAATACCGTTTATTTTACGATCTTTACACAACCTCATAATGTTAGGATGAACAAGTGCATTACCAATGAAATGGCCATCATATCCTCTAATCCTCTAAAATTATGAGCGATGCATGGGATAAACTTCAACGAATGAAATTTTAGATTACAGCTATTGTGAGCCGGTCCTTGGTATTGGCTAGTAATATGACAGTGATCATGAACTTTTCTTGTATTTTCATCAAATGATATAAATGTTGGAAACGGTTTTTCACAAATGTGACAGTACGAGGCTGTTCTAAACTCATTTTCTTGCTCTGATGTTAATGGTATCAATGGCGTGACATTTGAGATTCTGTTAAATATTTGTGTTGCTTCATCAAATAAATTTTTCATTAACCACACTGCAGCATCTTCATCACTGTTGCTTGTTCGTCGATATATTATAATGGGTGATGATAAACTTGGATCAACAATACAAGTAACTTTATAAGCAACGGCTACTGGAGTATGGTTATACCCATATGTAGTTAAACGAATTCCAGCAGTGCTGATATCATCATTGATAGACTCTTGTACTGATTCAAAGTCGTGCGTGATCGTAAACGGTATTATAAATTTCTTTTTATAGTTTTTAAATTTTAAGATTTTATTTTCTTTCATAGGCAGTGTTGTTCGTTGGTTATAAACGCAGTATTTAAGATGTTCTTGTAAACACTTAGATTCTGAAAAACCGTGTAAACAATGATAACAGAAATATTTTTTCTCTTATCTTTGCTATACTGTTTTCCAGCCAACCCATTAAAGATTTTTATCCACGCATATTGTTGTTTATACAACAATAAATTTATCGTATCAGGATTAGCGCGAGGTGATATTCGTAATGGAAATATCTTGAAAACGTCATCAACACCAAATACATTAATTCTACCAACAACTAATGATTTATTATTACGCTCCATAATATCTATTTGTGAAATTGGTGTTGGGAAAGATATTCCAGTCAAGTTTAATTTCGACTCATGTTGTTTATACTGAGAAACTCTATTTGGATTTCTGTCAACAGGAAACAACGCAGCTAATAATTGCTACTTGATACATTTATCATCATCGCTGATAACATTTACACAACACTGTGAATTTTTAATCACAGGTGGTAGCTCTACAAATTTACCTATACGGATAGGATCATATTTGTGAGTTCAACAATCATTTTAACTCGAGGTTCATCTTGTAGCATGTATCTGATAGAGTCTCGCAATATTTCATTGATGGGTTTTGATATTTTATCGAGTTGAATTCTATAAGTTTTGTTAAAACCCTCAAACGATGATTCTGTCAATGTGTAATTTAGTTTATTTTCACGGATGTTTTTAAGATCGTTCTTGAGCTTTTCTAGATCAACATTTGATATAGGATACTTAGCAACCTTACCGGTCAAAGATTTATATTCATCCATTCACCTTTTAACGGTTTTATCTCGACTGAAGTTAGTTTTTCTTTTTAACCCACGATGAAGTTTTATTTCTGTTAATACTGGCAGGAAAAGTATTTTTTGTCTTTCTATTATTACTTCTTCAATATCGTCTTTGAGACGATTCAAATCAGCATTTGACTTTGGGTACTTTACAGTTTTTCCTGCGAGAGTTTGATATTCATTCATCGACCTTGTAACTGTTAAATGACGTGTGTGCTTCGTCTTTGAGGACATTATAGATATATTAATGAATATGTAATTGGTGATAAATAATATTTCAAACATAATTTAAATTAAATTAAATTTTATATATATATATATATATATATATATATATATATATATATATATATATATATATATATATATATATGCCG